>NDGN010124853.1:0-21974 GCA_002564285.1 Tympanoctomys barrerae
AAATGGTCCTTCATTTATATCCCCTTTTTTGTTTACTTTTGTCAGAGATGGGTATTCCATTGCAATTCTATATTGTAGGTGCATGAATTCAGCACAGTAATCCAATATAGTCCAGTAGTCTATAATAGTAGTGGATTATCTGCATGACTGGCAATGTCAAAAGTTGTCGACTTGAGCCTTTTATAGCTCAGCATCATCTTAAGGTACAACCAAAGATTCTAGCCCTTGGCTTAGGCTGACCTGTCCCATGGTTCCAAATGACCTTGGCCATACTTAGTAGCACTGTGCCTTCCTTGTATAGATGAGGCTGGCTTTGTGACAACATGTTAAAGTCTCTTCCTTCCTGAGGATAATTTAACAGTAAAGGATGTTCTTCACAGCCACTCCTAAACACTGGAGGAATTGGCAGTTCCGAGAAATCAGAGAATACCGAAATCTATGGATGCTCAGCTCCCTTATGCAAATTGACTTGTATGTGTGTAAGGACTTATGCATATCATTCTGTATAATTTCAATCGTCTCTAGATTACTTATAACACCTAATGTACTGTACATGACATATAGAGAGATATAATTCTGCATTATTCTGTATTTGTATAACTTTGTATTGCAATATTGTTATGTTTATTTACTTATATTTTTCTGTGTATTTTCTAGCTGAAGTTGGTGGGATCTGTGGATGTGAAACTTGCAGATGAAGAGTACTGGCTGCATGTTATGTAATGAAGGCCCTTCTGGCTTGCTTAAGTTATTCCGTACCTTCATCCAATTTAACTCTCTTGTTCAGATTTAGCCATCAATAGAAATAACTTCTGAGACTTTGAACATGACATAGAACTCTTTGTTTTACTCTTGGGTTTTCTCTCTTTTCTCATCTTTGGTTGGCTGTTTTGAGCCTTCTGAACCTTGACTCCTAACATCCTCCCAGTTGTAGCTCTTGGTGGTGCCCAGAGCAGTCACCTTATGCCACCATAATATTGGGACACTTTGAGAAGGACACGATGCCCTCACAGACCCCATGGAAGGTGTGTCTCCTCTCCAGGTGGCAAACTCACATTCCATTCCCAGGTGTGATCATCTGTATGATAGGCCATTGTGCTTTGAGAGAAAGCCTAGGGCAAGGCAGTTGTTGAACTGGTCAAAACACGTTCCTTCTAGAAGCATCAAACAGTGCCTTGTCTCCAGTAAAACATTTCGTTGGTACAGATTGCCTTTTCTCCTAAAGTAAGATTGTTAGACTTGCAGAATGAGGTGTGGACTTTTTGATCCTCTGCTAAGTACTCCTTGGCAGTTCTAACTTTTGGACTATATTTTGGGCAGATTTACTCAAACCGAGTGTGGACACCAGGGGCTGTAGGTTGCAAGCACTGTTCTTACAGACTACCAAGCTTTAGAAACTGACTCTATGAGGTGGAAATGCTTGCATGATTCAGTGTACAGCGATTGATAAGGAAATGAAGATCAAAAGTAGTAAGAGAAAAAAGTGGTAAGAGAGAAAATTCTAATGTCAGAAGATGGCCGAAGTCTATTACTTGGAAAGGAGAGGGTATAGTCTTTGTATAGTAAAAATGTTACATGCTAATTTTTTATATTGCAAGAAAATTTCATAATTCTTCAACCACCAATATAAGGAAAAAACTTTAAAAATGTATGTTCAAATAAGTGCAAAAATTACAGATTATCCTTGTGTACCTGGAAAAGCATCTGCATAATGAAATCCTGAGCATGACAGAAATGGAAAAAATTTTTAAGTTACATAAAATTTAGTATGCAGAGTTAGTGATTTTATATGTATGAGATGTTACGATTGAAGCAATGATATGATTGATTTCAGTAAATAAAATGTGGTTATAAGCCCAGCTTTTCTCCAGGGAATAGTGGCTCTAAATAAAAGCTAACACATAGCTGTTACAGGAGAGAACACATTGTACGGGTGACCCTTTTCACTGGCTGCTTCATAATGCAAGCCCTTTACTTGTGGAGGAAGACTGCATGGTGTTGTCTACTTCTTATAGCAAAGTTTCTTGTGTTTTTGTTTCGGAAAGTGGGAATCAGTGTCATTCCACTGTGGAAAGAGTTGGGGACATGAACGCTCTTTTCTTCTTTCACTTTTTTTCTGGAAACATGTCGTAGCTTTGGAGGCATTGGGGTGCCTGAGAAGTGATTAGAGAAACAGCACTATCTGACTTTTATCAGTGGGCTGTCTTGCGATATTAGCCGTTGATTTCACTGGCATGTTCTGAAGGGGCTGTAGTGGGCTTTTCCAGAAGTCAGGACCTCAGTGTAATATACAAGCATTGATTCTGGCGTTTCCCTTGGTAGCAGTACTTGACCATATTGGGGTCGTAAGTCAGTAAGGTTCATTGGCCGCTGCAGTGCTCACTGTCACCAGTAATAAGTACAAAGGACTAACTCTAAAAGCTGCCTGATAAAACTTTAAGGAAACTTGTATTGCTTAAGTGAACTTTCAGGGCTCTGGAGGGACCAAGCAGACCTTAGTTGTCTACTTATATTAATTTCACAGAGTTTAAAGGGTCAAGAAAGGCAGCCGGTGATGCTTATTAATTTATGAAAGACAGACTCTTGTCTGTCTCACTCTATAGCTCTGAGCATTCTGCTTTTCCTTTCAGAAAATTTAATATAAATTAAACCTCACCAGACAAGAGTGCCCTAAAGGATTAAGTCTAAAGTTTGCAGTTGGACTAATGTGATCCAATGATTCTGTCTCTTTGCTGTCACAATGTCACTTGAAGTGATGTTCGAACAATAGAGCCTCATAGTGAACCTAAAACATGAGAAAAAAAAGCAATTAGAGGCATACCATGGTTAGTCATTGCGGAAGAGTGCGTACAGGGAAGGGAAACAGCACCACAGAAATGGAAGCCATGCTTACTAATGAGACTGTTCCTTCTTGGTTGATCTACTTTTGAGTAAAGGCGAGAAGGCTAGAATCATGTGATGTCAGGTATTTAAAAATGCAGTGACTAATTTAGTACTCACAACAATCTTTGACTTTTCTTTGTTATCTTATAGATGAGGCATTGAGGCTCAGAGGGATTAACACATTTTGCTTTTTGAGGTTGGGCAGTTAGAAAATCACGGGATCTTTTCTTCTCCTCCCCTCAACTAAAAGCCAGATTGAGCACCACTACTGTCCTTTCTGGAAGGCCTGTGGAGCAAACTCATCCTATGGAAGGACAAGTATGACTGTGCAGAAGATTGAACTTAGGCCAGCCCCAGTGCAGCCCGGCAGGAAGTGCCAGGGAAATGAAAATTCAGCTGGAAAGTACAGGAGAATGCGCAGTCAGGCAGGTGAGTGGCTTCATGCTTTCCTGTTAGAGCAATGAGAGTGACTGGGAGATCTGGAGCAGACAAACACTTGTATTTACAGATTTGTGAGTTTTTTAAAGGTTACATTTAGAGAATACCCCCTGCTGTTGAGATGGAGTTGCCGGTGGTGGTAAATGTTTCTATGGAGAAAAACTGAAAAAGCGAAATATCTTAGTGCGTTCAGGTTCCTGTAACAAAACACCACGAAACAAAACAAAAACAACAAAACACAGAGTAGTTTAAATACAATAGAAATTCATTTCTGATGCTTCCGGAGGGTACAAAATCCAAGATCAGGATGTTTTCATATTCAGTGACTAGGGATGATGACCCACATTCTCATAGTAATTCCTTCTTACTGTGCTCAGTGGAAGGGACTATCTAGCTCCCTGTGTCTCTGGTGTAAGAGCATTGGCCATTTATGAGGACAGAGCCCCTTGATCAAGTCACCTCTCATTCACTCAGCTCCCATTGTCATCTCCTTGGTGACCAGGCCCCAACTTCTGACACACAGCTTCAGACCACAGCCCCAGATACAATGTAGAAATCATTTGTTTGAAGGCAGCAGCCAGCTGCTAAGGCAAAGATAACTCTAGCAGAGTGAACTGATTTCTGTAGACTTTTGAAGATGCGTCTACTTGTTCTGGGCAGAGTGAGAGGAAGAATTTGCAGGATGATCACCAATAGGAAGAGAGGAACAAATAGATCTTGTCTCAAGGTCTAAAGCATAGAGCTGGGTTTCCCCTCAGGAGTTACATTCTGATGCTACACAGAGCCCCTGCGTAGAATACCTGAATAGGTGTTCTCTGGAAAAGAACTTGACCAAGTTTTCGCCAAGTGTCATGGTCTCAGGAGAAAAAGATTCAAACTCAGAACTTACTGTTGGAGTGGTGTGGGACTGAGTGAAAACATCAGACTCTCAGAGGAAACCCTGGGAAGGGTATGCCTCAGATAAATATAAAGAGGAATTAGACCAAGCCCTAACCTTGGCTGCAACACAGATTTGACAAAGCACCATCTATGAGTCCATCTCTCTGCCTGAAAGAGGAAGGAGCACATTCTCCTCTTATGGAGAAATGTGACACCTTTCAAGGCAGTGGTGGGCTTACAGCATTCATGCTGGGACAGGCTGTTTGTACCACTGAAAGCCCCAAAAGGTTCATATCACTGATGTAGAGTTTCCTAAAATTTTAGAAACAGTATTAAATTAATAATGAATAGACATGCCATAGTACAGGACTGTGTGAGTAAAAACTGAGGGAAAATGATCAGTTGGGGGCAGGTCCACAGGTGATTTAGACATAGACATTTGTTACTAAGGCTCTTAAATTAACTGATATTTATACTTATGAATATGGAGAAGGGAGCTGAAAATACAGAGAAAGTGTCAGAAGTTTTAATCTACAAAATAGATGAAAAGTTCCAAAAGTAGAAAATAAATAATATATACCAGGATCTATATCTGGGCTTTTTGCTCCAGTAGTCTCTGTATGTTTGTCTTTTTGCTAGTGCCACACTGTTTGAATTACTATAGCTTTGAGATAAGTCCTGAAATCAGAAAGCATGAAGTATTTGTTGCCATGTTGAGAGGGATTTCCTTGGGGCTATAAGTTAGAAGGACTCCTGTGATGTAGACGACAAATGACCTTAGAAACACACAAAACTATATGGTCCATGGCAGTAAAACGTGATGAATCCTTCACTGTATGTCTTTGCTTCCACTAGAACCATGAAGAGAAAGAACTATCATTAATAGAAAGATGAGGTGTTGAGATGATTTTAGGTCTTATTGAGTATCAGTAACCGGAATCCTGACATAATTATAAGAAGGATTGGTGGGCTAGAAGGCAGATCATTAGAATATTTGAATGCTGAAGTACACAGAGAGAGAAGGACAGAAAATACCGAAAAGGAGCATTAGAGCTATGTGAGATTTTTGTCAAGATAGAGAACCTGAGTGTAATCCAAATAGGAAAGCGCAATGAATAGAGCAAAAGCAGTATTTAAGAGTCAGTACTTGAATATTTCTTTGAAACTGGTGCATGATATTAATCTATAGGTTCTTGGAAACTGTACAATGTTAATAAGTATAGATATAATGTCAGAACATTGTGTTGTAAGTAAACCTCACAGTAGGACTGCTAATAACCACCTTTCGTCTACTGTGGAAGTCCTTGCTTCCATTTCATCAAGATATATAACCCCAAATAGACTTTTTTGAGCACTTTCTCTTGTCTCATACTTCTGTTTTCTATAATAACTTTATTCATGGGCATGAGGTGGCATCCTTTATGGAATTGGCTTTCATTCCTGTAATTACCAGTGATGTCTAGTATTATGTCTTCTGTGAGTCATTTGTGTATCTTCTTTGATGAATTACCTATTTAAATTCTTTCTTCATTTAAAAATCAGGTGACAGTTTGTTAGTTGTTCTATATATATTATGAACTTAAATCTCATATATTTGGTAGCAAATGTTATTTTCCATTTGGTATCTATTTTCATTCTGTTAGTCATGTTTTTCATGCTGAAATGTTTTAAAATTTGATGAAGTCAAATTAATTCATCTTTTGTTTCCAGTGTTTTGTGCTATCATATTCAATAAATTATAATAAATTCAATGTAATGAAGCTTTCCTTATCAGCTCTTTTTTCGCAGGTTTGTTGTTTTAGCTCTTACAATTAGGTCTTATATCTGGTGAGTTAATTTTCATGCATAGTGTTAGAGTCCAGTTTAATTGTTTTGTACCTAGACACACATTTTCCCTGGGAACATTTATTGGAAGATGGTCTTTTCTTCATCAAATGATCTTGGCATCCTGGTCCAAAACTGTTTGATCACATATACCAGGATCTATATCTGGGTTTTTTGCTCTAGTGGTCTGTATATCTGTCTTTTTGCTAGTGCCATACTGTTTGAATTACTATAGCTTTGAGATAAGTCCTGAAATCAGAAAGCATAAAGTATTTATTGCCATGTTGAGAGGAATTTCCATGGGACTATAAATTAGAAGGACTCCTGTGATGGTAGAAGACAAACCACCTTAGAAACACACAAAACTATATGGTCCATGGCAGTAAAAGGTGATGAATCCTTCACTGTATGTCTTTGCTTCCACTAGAACCATGAAGGGAAAGAACTATCATTAATAGAAAGATGAGGTACGATTTTAGGTCTTTTTGAAATTATGGATTAGAAGCAGCCAGAGACCTCAGGTCTACAGCAACCTCAGGGAAGGAAAGTAAAATATATTCACCCAATTTGAATTATTTTTTATTTATATCCCTCGTCTTTTCTTTCATCCTAGATAAAATTTGTGTTACTTGAATAAATTATGATTGATTTAGTCTCTGTGCAGTAGAAAGCAGAACAAAGTTAGAAGTTTATGTCTCATGTGACAAAGTACAGAGGTAGTCAATTCAGGGATGGTGTGTAGCCAAACAAATTATCAGGCATTTACTTCCAGATCTGTATTCTCGATTTTCAGTAGCCCTTATTTCATTCCTCCATTACAGAATGGAGGTTGTAGATCCATTTACAATTCCATGTTACATGTCGTGCCCCAATATATCATCTATGCCTCATCACAAAAGTAGGAAGAAAAACTCAAACTTTTTCAACATGAAGTTTCCCAGGGAAATAGCACAAAAATTTCACTGACCAATCACTGGCCAGAACTTAGTCAACATGTGGTCACACCTCTGCAAGGGAGGCTGGGAAAAGTAGTCTTCTGACTGAATCAACACTGACAGTTTTATTAGTAAACAAAGAAAATGTGTTCGTTGTAAATCAACTTGAAGTCTGCCTTCTGAATACTTTCAACACAAAGCATGAAGTATTAACTAGTGCATTAAAATAACAAAGCATCAAAGGTTGGATACTAATCACTGCCATAGGGCAGAATATAACTCCTTAGGAGGCTTTGTGGAAGAAGTGAGCATAAATGGCCCTGGTGAGTCTGGTTGTTCCAGCTTCACCTTAACCATTTCACTCCACTTTGAAGTGCTCATTACTAATCTTAACAGGAAGGCAATGGTTTTGATTTTGGACTGATATTCTAACTCTGTGGACATATTGCTTTGGTAATTTCATGCATGTCTCATTCAAAGGGGAGCTGGGCAAAGCATCAGGGGCAAAGTAATGCAGCTTATCAATCCAGCCCTTCTAGTTATCAGAATCCTAACTGCAGTGCTTCCTTGGAGTCTGTTGGACTGAGAGATCTAACTGTAGAAAACATGTGAAGAGGATCTTTGATTTGGGGCTAAATTACTCAACAAAAGGATTAAGAGCATTGATTTGAAAATAGAAATAGTAATAGTAATTAATGGCGCCTGGAAAAAGTGGCAGGGTGATGGTAGGTATCCTGGAGTGCAAGGATAAAAGGAAGGTACCTGGAGTCGACCAAGGCACACTGTATGGAAATGTGCACGGTTGGAAATATTACCCCAATTCTCATTATTATGCAAAGTTAATATGTGTTAATGAAAAGGATTAAAAAGTGCAAATGAATAGTTTTATTTCAGAGTTAATTTAACAAAGAAATATGCATTCATATGTGTACATACAGGCAATCCTTTGCAAGGAATTTTCTGAAATCTTGGCCAGATGTGGCCAAGATTCAGATCCTATTAATTATTAGTCACCTATTGCTCTTCTCTGTATTCTTGTTTGTTCATGTTCTTTTCCTGTGCTTTGGAACACTGCTTCTTTGATTAAGCACTTTAAGTTATTAACTGTCGCAGCTTCTTAGTGTTGTTTCAGCAATGGCTTAGGTCTACTTTTTCCTCCAAAGTGATTGCCAGTTATAATTTTAGCTCTCTGGGTATAGAGTCCATAGCATGCTGTGATTTAGTAAGGCCTCTTCTCCTACGAAGTGAGACATGGCACATTAGGTTCTAGAGCACACGGGCTGTTCTCTGAAGGTTGCACGTGTCCCCCTTCTTCCTGCATGCTGCTCACTGGTGATGAGCAGTTTTCATGCAGATCGAATGGCTTCTACCATGAGGAGTCTGTAATCTTTCTGAAAATGATACTGAAATCTTCTTGGAGATCTGGAAGCACATTTTTTTTCCAAGTTTGAGTGCTAAGTGCTTTAGTTTTCCTGACATGTTCAAGGTAGATGGACTTGGACACAATTCTATCCAAGAATATCAGTTAGGTTCGTATTAGCTGAAAATTTCTCAACAAACATGTTTTTTACTCTCTTCCCCTCTCCCAAAACTCTCCATTCTCTGTAATTATAAAGCCAATTGATTGCTCTTTAATTTATCTGAAGTGTTCTGAGAGTACTGGGAAAAGTAGTGATTAAGTAACAAAGATCAAATACTGAATTCTGTTGGTGAAATGTGGATAATATACCTTCTCCCGCATCTCCCAGAATTACAAGAAAAATCAGCTTAAATGATGTGTGTAGAAGTGATTTATTAAGTTTAAAATAATATATGGTCTTCAGCATTAAAATTTCAACCTCTGTGCTAATAGTCTCTTGTGCTTCTTAATGTTAAGCATGAAAAGTTTGGTACTGTTTTCTATGGTTCTTAGCTTATGCTTCATCCTGACAGTGCTTTGTTTGTTACGATGTAAGTCAAATAACATAAAATTTAAAGTTTCACCCTACTTATCTGTGTTCAGGCACAGTGAGATCCAGGAGCTCCATTAGTGTCATCAAGTTTCCTCCTCCCTCTCTCAGGCTCTTGGTCTCCTCTCTGTTTGTGGGCCATGTTGTTTCTTTTAGGCTTATGTTTCCTTCATTTATCCAGGGAGGGTAGTTATAGGCATCATCATATAACTCAATATAAGAGAGCTTCTTTAGTGTCTGTCTGTTAGTTCCAGGGAAGTACACCTGAGATGGGCTTGACTCTGAGGCTATTTGAGCACACTATCATGGGGGAAATGAATTTCCATGACTCGGTGGCTGCTTCCTGTGGTCCAGGGAAAGGTAAGGACAGGGCCCTATGACTAACTACCAAAGGTACAGTACAGGAGAAAGTTAGTTCTCCAGAGCAGAAGTGTCAGACAGAGGTAAACTCCATGTGGCTATTGAAAAAGGCGAGATCAAACATGTTGTAGAACAAGAAACACAAACAGTGAATAAGCACACAAACATACTCACCTCACCTTCGTTAGTAGTCAAGCCCCAAGAGTTATAACATACCATGTGTGTGAGGAAAATGTAAAAAGCCAGGAAGTACAAAGTTGGAGAAAATGTAGAATGATAAATCGACTCTTGAAAGGATGATCTTTAAAGGATACTTGTTTAGTAAAATAAATCTGCCATTATAACAAAGGCTGTAGATTCATACGTATCATGACCTAGCAATTCTCTCAACTATATTTTAGGAACTTTGTTCATCGTGCACCAGGAAATGTACAAGAATGCGCAAACCCAAATAATCTAAAGTTGTGAATTACTGACAGCAATGAAAATGAGCCTCAGCAGGAGATGACTGTATGCATTTAAAGTCATGCAATGGTATACTATTAACCAAAGCATAGTAACATGAATCAAAGTTGATTAGGCTTAGAAGGAGTGGCTAGTGAGAAATTAGTTCAGAAATTAACTACAGTGTGCTGTTATTCTTGTAAAGCTCAAATCAAGAAAAGTATAATTGTAGATTATCTTGTTGGCTAACAAAAGCAATAAAATGATGCACTGCTTATAGGCTGTCTGCACTGGCTGGGTAATGGTACTACTTCTGGTGTTTCTTTTGTCTTACTCTTGCACATATTTCATTTTGCCTCTTATGTATATATATATTACATGTATTTTATACTCTGGTAATCTGAGCAACTACTTTGAAAATAACAATGTGCAGTACAACAACCATTGTTAATTTTCAATCATCTTTTTTTGAAATACTGTATTATTTTCTTTAAAATAAAAAAGTTAAATATTATAAAATAGAAGCTTGTATAAAAGATGTATGTTTACTACAAATTTTCCTTAACTGGATAAAGTAGAAGTGATTATTTTCATAGACATTAATCTGCATAAATCTATATATAGCTAAAAAAATTCAGTATTGAAGGTATGATTTATAGGTGACTGTTGCTGTGGATTTAAATGTACTGAAAGTTTAGCTTAGCCAAGAAACTAATGGAACATTTGATAAGTTACCAAACTTTGAAAGACACAAAGAGATCATCAAAGAAAGATATATAGACCTTCTCTTTTCTGCCTGACTGTATGGAAATTTGGATTAGTTCTAAAATACTGAGGGTTGATTCAAGGAATTTATTTAAAATACTTAGGACAGACATAAGACTGTGAACAGCTTCCACAGGAGGGGTTCAGATCATTCTTTCTTTTGGCCTGAATGGATGTTTTGTTGGAGGATGAAAGCCAACATTAGGTATAGGCCACATAGTTTTTAACATATACAGAATTTCTAACTCCTATGAGAACAGTTTGACATTTGGCCTATTCAAAAGAATTTTAGAATTGGGCTTTTGCATAGCCTGGCATTTTCCTTAAAGAGATGATAGTTAGAAGAGAGAATTATGGAAAATAAAGAAATATAATAGAGAGATGGGCTGGGGAGATTGCTCAGTAGAATAATCACTTGCCTGGCAAGCACAAAGTCCTGAGTACAATCCCTGGCACCACAAAAACAAACAAACAAACAAATCAACAAACAAACAAACAGAGAGATACCATGGAGGAGGGGAATTAAAAGAGATGTAGGGAAACAGAGAATGGCACACAGGAAAGAGCCACGTCTTGGTAATGAATGCACTGAGGTTTAAATACTGGCTCTGACTAGCTGTGCGACTTTTGGCCAGTGGTCTCAGTCTCCCTGATTATATTCATTAAGCACATCTGTGTGCGGCAATAGCTTTCACTTCCCAATGTCTGTTGGGATCATAGACTTTGCAAGCAGGGAAATTTGCTCCAGACGGACCAATGATGAGATACAGAGAAGATCAGCCACATCCTTAATGAGGTGCATGTGTGTGGGAACATGTATTGTGCAGTACTACCAAAGAGGGCAGGTATCACGAATACACCTATGTAAGTGACCAGTGCAAATGAACAACTTGAAAGTGGAATGTTTTAGGGAATGGGGTTCGCTCTGTAAATGAGGAACAGGTAAACATAGCTGAGAAGACAGCCAGGGTAAACATAAACATTATTTTTTGCCTGGCTCTTGCCTTGGAGCTGAACTTTGCTCTTGTCTGTTGGATATAGGTGGTGTGTCTGGCATGCAGACAGGATGTTCTCATCAGCCTTTGCGTTATGTAGTCTATCATGTTTGGCTGTTCTTTCCCCAAAACCGATGATATTAATTGATGGCTGAAAAAGAAGAGGCTGTGTGTTCAGTTACGTCGTTAAAAGTGTGTTGAATGTGAAAAAGTTCTGCTTTAGGCAATTGGGTATTCTCTCTGGTTTTTGCAAGTAGTGACAGCAAAAGAAAAACACAGGACCTGGAGCCAAGCTGAAGTGTAGGGGTGCAGTGTCTTTGAATGTCTACTTAAGAGTCCACCATGATTGAAGGCTTAGTCTGAGAGGGAGCTATTGGGAGGTGGTGGAATCCTAGGGAGGTGGATCCTCATGGGAAGTCTCTGGGTCATTGGCGAGTGCTTTCTGGATGGAGTTCTTTTCAGATTGCCTGCATTCCTTCTAGAGGGTTTTTGAAAACAGAGCAAGCTGGGCTGCTCCTGTCCTTTCTGCTCCTGCTTGCGGCTGTCATCATTTGCTTGCTTTGACATGTTTTCTTGGCACAGTTTCTTTGCTTTGAGTTGATGCAAGCCAGGGCCCAAAGCTATGTCTTTTCTACAGAACCTACTACGTACTCTTTGTTTGACCCAAAGAAATCTATTTTCTTCATAAATAGTATGTGTTACCGTATTCTATTACGGTGACGAATATCCAACTCATACATAGGGTTAAGTCTCACTTCTTCTATTTCTGGTTGAGTGATCTCAGACAAACTACTTTACCCCTCTGAAAGATGGGTAAACATTATGATTTCTTTATGTTGTCCTTTAATCTTTGCTCTTTAACTTTAGATTTTGATATTTTCCTGTAGGCTTGGTCATTTTATTTGGCTCCATTTATAACAGTCTGCAGCCTTCATTGCCTACTTGTTGCCCACACCCCACTGTCTTTGTCCCTGGCACAAGGGCTTGGATTGATGGCAATCACAATAATCACTAATAGTAAGTGTTTTCTTTTTATTATCTAGTGCACATCATAATGTTAGCTTCCTTCTGAGATTAGTTTTCTTTTTTTAAAGATGAGAATCAAACTTAAAATTCCCAAGAAGTTCTAATATCAGGACATTTGCTCAATAATTCTCTGCCTTGACAGTGATTCTTTCTTTTGAGTCTTTAGCCCTCCACATACTCTTTTCCAGAGGTTTCTATCTAGTTTCCTTTATACTCTGTAGTGAAGTGTCAGCACTGGAACAATTCCTTTTTCCTGAATGGAGCTTTAGCTTCTCTTCCCTGCAATCTGGACAGCCCTAGACTTCAGGATAGAACATGAGTCTCATGGCTATTTTCCCCCATCTCTTCTTAAACTGGGGCACCAAAGATCTCACTCTCATTCTCTTTTGGAGGTCCTGTGACAACATGGCGTCCTTTGGCTCACCCAAAGACACACATCTTCTTCACCCAAAACAGCCAAGTCTAAGAGCCCTGGTGTTACAAATGCCACTTTCCTTCAAAAGACCCCCAAATGATTTACTTGGCAATCCCTTCACTTCTAACAGTTTCTCCTGCATCAAATCTGTCCTGTCTTCCCAGAAAACATAGGAAAGTGCTTGGAACTGTCCCAAAGCTTCTGCCTACATAGTTTTTGCTGTTGGTCTCTTCCAGTGAGCTGACTGAAGACACAGGGGCTAGAGCTGAGTCTTGACTGACATAAAATCAACCTAATGTATAACAAAGAAAGGCCTTTATTTGGGAATCATTAGGATTGTAACCCAGTAAACACCAAATTCAACCAATCTTGAAAATATGCTCTGAAGTTTTACAAGATGGTGGCTATTTTTACAGCTTCTACTGCAAGGAAGTTTGTTAATTGCATCTCTCATATTTGTCAGGAATTGTGATCAGTATAGCAAATGCCAAAGTATTTTATAAGAAAGTGATTGGGCATGTCTCAGGAAGCAATAGGATGGTTTCACAACCTTACAGAATGCTGGTGGATTTCCTTCTTGAAGCTGTAGTTTGGCTCAATCCAGTCCAAAAGTTCAGCAGGTACCCAGGTGATATACACAGACAACTTGGAAACTCAGGTGCAGATTTTCCTGGAACTTGGTTTATTGAAGCCTCTTGCCTCCATTTTAAGTGCCCTAAACAAATGGTGTCCATTTAATTTTCTTCCTTGACATATGGCCTGTGGATTATGAGGGAAAAAGGGCCAGCCACACATGCCAGGGAATGCTGTGAATTCCACGGCCTTGTTTGGTGATCAACTTACTTGGCCAGGCTAGATTCACTTATTTAATACTGTTTGGTGAAGGGAAGAACCAATGCTTGTTGAGTGTTGATGGTACTAGGGCTTTTGTCTCCTTTAGTTCTCACAAACACCCCTAATGTGAGTTGCTATATGCCCAATACTAAGGTTCTATTTTTCACCTTCAGGGACATCTGGCTGCCAGGCACTGGGTCTGCCCAGTAACCTTTTATTTAACAAAGCATTCTGTGTCAATCAGGGTTTTACTAGAGGAACAGTTATAATACAAGGAACAGATGTAACACAAGATGTACAAATATATAAGAAATTACAAGACTGGCTTATGACAGTTAGCCGCAGAGTCAGATGAGGAAATGTGCAGAGGGTGTCTGCACACCACAGACTGAAGGATTCAGTCCAAGGTCCGGAGCTCGCTGCAGTGTTTGGTGCAAGTCTGCATCAGTTGGCTCATGGGTCTGTGATGGAAGGCTGAAGAGTCTGCGATGGAAGCTGGAGGATCCAAGACGAAGGCTGAAGAGTCTGTGCTGTAAGCCAGGAGATGACAACCAAACTGACTACAAAGACTGAAGATTCTCCAAGGAAGTCGAACACCCATCCTTCCTCAATCCCTTTTATATTGCCTCTTAGTGCTGAGTGACTCTAGGGCAGGCCCTCTCTGCCCTAGAGAGGGGTTCGCAGGTCCCAGGGTGTAGAATCACTGAGCAGATCCAGCCAGACTCCTGTGCCTTATCCAGTAGGATTATCCACATGGAATACTTAAGTATGGGTGTTTTCCTTAAGCAAAATCTCAGAAAAGAGTCTTGAAAGATGCTTTACAGATAAAGAGGTTGAGGCTTTTTGACAACAAAGGAAAACAATGGATGGGAACTAAATCCAGAGACTTTAAATTCAGGTACTAGGGTGTCACATGGAGGGCAAGGGGAACACATTTTCTGTTGTTATCTTTTAAGTAGAAGAGAATCTGAGATTCTATTTTGGGCGAACAAACAGAAGAACATATTCCTCTTACTCCTAACAGCAACTGTTCTCCAAAGTCTGTGCCCTCATTTTTGCCCCTAGCCCCACCCTGGAGATTGGGTGTGAGGAAGATGAACATGTTGGGCATGGCTTGTTACAGCTGGGACTCAACCAAGTGAGGCTTTGAGGTCCCAACTACGAACACTTCTGAATTTGCATTTCTAGAACACTTCTGAATTTGCATTTCTAGAAGCTTCTCATAGAATTATAAATTATCTTATTCTGAAGCTAAGGCCCAGAATCCATGCCTGAGAGTTCCAAGTGCCTCATATTTGCAGTGTGGGGGATTGTGACTATAAATGATTCAGCTCCTATTTTCTCCTGTGAATCACCCAAGAATTTCAAGGGATTTTGCTTATTGATTTTTCTGCATTTGGCAATGGGCTCTCTGCTGTGTGATGTGATTTTTATTGCAGTCCTTATCATGGGCAATGTGCTATTTTGTTTAAAAGGCCCTTCAATATATTCTATACTTAAAAAATATTCCAAAAATTCACAACCCTGAAGGCTTTATGCCCTAAAGAAAAGTGTACATCACCTTTAGCTGCTAATATTTGCTTACATCTGCCTTCTTCTCAGCTTGCAAGTCTCCAACTCAATGCTCTGGGGCCAGACGTGTGCTTTTCAAATGAAATTGCTGCTAATGTTGCAAAACATTTACATTGTTGTCCCAGATCCAAACAGGCACAAAACTTTATTTTTCCTTTTGTAGTTTCAATATTTAATTAGTGATGAAGCACCAGAAGCATGCAGAGGAAAAACGCCCCATTATTTTTTAAGTTATAGTGTATTTACAACCCATTTCCACCTGCTCCCTTTGTCTCCACCTGTCTCTGAGGTACACAGATTCATCTCAGCAGCCCCTCAGGAATACAGCTGTGTCATCACATACTGTGGCATCCTAATATTTCATACTAAGCTTTAAACCAATTAGGAATGACTACTGGCAGTGCTGACTCATAGGAAGAGAAGGGGATAATGTGGCCTTCAGGTAATGAACTTCATTGGGGATTTGACACATATTTCATTTGTTAGCGCTGTTGGTTTTCCCTTGTCACATTTCTGTGGATGTGGCTTCATTTCGTTTCATTGTGCTAGGAGGATTATGCAGAAATTAATATTTGGGAAGTAACCAACTGTCCAACATGTAAAGCCTCAGGGGCACCCTGGCGAGTTGAGGCAGATCTTGCTCACTGAGTGTGACTGGGAGAAGTGTGGGTGCTTTGTGTGCTTTAATTTGTATCTATGCTGGGGCTTTTTCAGTCCTAGATGTATCAGGATTGTCCCTTGGGCATTTTAGGACATACTACTGGGCCCCCAACTCCAGAGTTCTTGACTCACTAGGCCTGGTGTGGGGCCCTTCAAATGCCCAGATGCATCTGATGCTGAAGGACTGGGATCACACATTGGGGAACACTGCTTTCCAGCTTGGATGCCCTGCTTTAATCCCTTCAGTGAAAGTACCAGCTAATGTTAGATGGTCCTTTGTGTGATTAGGTCAGAGATTAGAACTCCACAGCTTTCAGGGGCTGACAGGTATTGTAGGCCACCTTAAAGGATGAAGGGGGCCAGAAGGCAGAGACAGAGGGGAGGAGGGAAATGTGTGGGACTGGATCTCGGACCCCATTTACATGCAGCTTTGGGAGTGCCAGCAGATTGTGGCACACGGGAGGCAGATCACTTAGCCACTCTGTGTGAGAGAGCTATAGTTGGCCCCCAGCTTCTTACTTTGCAATCTCTGCTCTAAATAACTCTACCAGCCATTTTTCCAGCGGATTAGGTAGGTTTATTCCATATACATAGATTTACTTCAGGGTTTCCTCTAGCTTTGCAGTTTGACCCTTCTTGTCCAGTAGACAGTTGGATCATGAATCTCTGTCTGGGTCCTGGTGGTGGAAGCTTAAAGTGAGGTTTGGCCAGGCAAGGACAGGCCGGGTCAGCACATCATGGACAGCTACAAGGGAGGTCAAATGAGTTACATGTGTTTTAATTAGGGTTTTCCAAAGGAACAGAACCAATAGTGTGTGTGTGTGTGTGTAGCTATTGCTATAATTACATGTATGTGTATATGAAGTTATGAAATTTTTTAGATTGCTTTACATAATCAGAAGCTGAATACTACCCCAGTGGCCATCTGTAGGCTGGAGGGTCAAGGAAGCCAGTAGTTGTTTAACTCAAGAAGCTGGGCAGCTTAAGGTAAGAAGAACTGATGCTTCATCTCCATTCTGAAGCTGGTGTAAGTCTGTGTTCACAGATTAAGAAGTCTGAAGTCTTAACGTCCAAGGGCAACAGCAGGGGCATAATGTGCACCAGCCTAAGAAGGATTGAACTTGTAAGTGGACCAGCCTCCTTCTCAGGCCTTCTCATTCTTTCCGGGCCCTGAACCTGTTGGACAGTGTGGCCCCCATTCAAGGAGCGTGACTCTCATTCTGTTTGCGCGCTCCAAGCCCAATCAAAATAATCTAGGCCAGTTTCTTAGGTGTCTATCAATCCAGTCTAATTGACAACCAGTATTAGCTGTCATATGATAAGTGGATCTGACTCTCTTGCACTAGAGGGAGAAAAAATCCAGCTCATGCTAACAGCTGGGTCCAGAACAGTTTCTGAGCAGTGAATCATGCAATCGCAGTCCAAGTCGGAGCAGGGAAAAGGCCCAGGCAG
This sequence comes from Tympanoctomys barrerae, assembly GCA_002564285.1. Lineage (NCBI taxonomy): Eukaryota > Metazoa > Chordata > Mammalia > Rodentia > Octodontidae > Tympanoctomys > Tympanoctomys barrerae. Next base: position 17,432 of record NDGN010124853.1, read on the forward strand.
TTTGGCCATGGTCCCCTTTGAGGAGGCTGTGCATTTAGGGGCCGCTTCGTGGCGCATCTATTTTAGTCTTCATAGAGACTTCATGAGGTTACTATTGCCATCTTGCTGGAGTTGAACAGGCTGTCAGAGGGCTTTTTGTAGTCAGCAAGTGGTTAAGTTGTGGTTTGCAGTAAGATGATCTAGTAGGAAGCCAAGTGACCCTCCACCCTGGGTAATGTAATGTGCCCCTACACCTTGACTGGGAATGTACTGTGATGAATGGTTAGATAGCTGTGCCTTTCATTTATTTTTTATGATTCCAAATTTCATGATGGGAATTTAGCTTCATATCTGCACATATTCCTACATAGAAAGAGCATAATTTTTCTTGATTAGGATAAGAAATGACTCCAGGAGAAGTTCATTCCCAGCTCAAGTAACCTGTGTTGAAATAGGATGTTAACAGAAAGCTCATAGCCCTTGCCTGAATCATTAACATCCTCGAGTTTGAACTGGGTAGCTCCTAATTTTTTAACTGAGATTTCTTTGCTCCACTAAGTTCAATCCATGTTGGGGCTATTAAAATGTCCTTCCAATGCTTAGTCTGAAATTACCCCCTTTTACAAATTTCCCCATTACATAGATCTACAGCCCTTTGGAAAATGAGGGGCTTTTGGAGAGGGAGGCGGAATCTCTGTGATTGTAATATTGTTACATGATGTGTCTTGATGAATCCATTTTTGAGGGCCATGTAGCTCTAAGGTAGCTTACAAGTAAATAAAATTGGATTGGGACCCTAACTGAGGGCTCTTAAAAACCTCTGAAATACAGATGACAGAAGCAAAGTGGCGGCAATGCCTGAATCCAGCGATGTGGAGGGCTTAAGTGACTTACTTAATATTCATCTGGCATTCATTGCAATCACATCAATCTTACCAAATTCTCCTGGTAGGAATGTAGATGTTCTGCATTTAATATATACTTCCAGTGGAATTTCACTGTAATGGAGCACTAAATGATGTCCACTTATGGTAAAGTGGTTCGAGGGTTTTTCTGTCATAAATAGGTTTTAGTAGAAAAGAAGATCCCAAATTCATCGCTGAGTCTATATTAGACTCTTTATACTGTAATTGTCATTGATGGTCTTTACTGTATTATTTCCAGACAGTCCATAATTTCTCCTGCTGAACAAATTATGATTTGTGAGAGGAGGAAGATACTGACTGGATTATGTGGTGCCGTTGATTTTTTACTGCTCTAGTGTTATACAATATGCTTGGTTCTCTATCTGCAGGTGCTCCATCTGTAGTTTCACATCTATGGTGACAGCCAATTGTACATTTAAAGTATCTATAAAGATTGTGTACGTACTGATCTCATATTGTACAGCCTTTTCCTTGCTGTCATTCCCCAAATAATATAGTGTAACCATTATATACATAGCATTTATACTTTATTATGCAAGATAAATGATATGAAATGATTTAAAGTATGTGGAAGGGTGTGTGTAGGTCATATGCAAATGTTATTTGAGCATCTTGGATTTAGGTATCTGAGGGGGGTGCTGGAGCCCAGTCCCCCACAGATACTACAAAATGACTGTCTTTTTAATATCACTTGAATCCTCTTTTTTGATGTCACTATTAATAGCTTTCAACTAGAAGGGGTGACTTGTATTGCAGCAAGGATAGCAAAACGAGTTGTGTGTTTCCTACCTACTAAACACTCCAGTAAGGTAAATGGTTTACCACTGTTTTCTCACTGGAACCTCAAAATATTATGATAGACCCACTTACTATTTTTGCTTTATTTAGGTAAGCTCAAGTTTAAGTGTTTAAGAATTTGCATAAAGTCATAGAGTTAGAAAAAAGGAGGGATGAATTCGTGTCTAGTTGGCATCAGATGTCCAAGTTAATAGACACGGAGTTCCCTCTATGTAAATACAGAAAACCATGGGTTCGTGAGCCAGAGAGGAGTCCCCTTTATCTTTCTTTTAATCACAAGTTATGACGAGGCAGGAAGCTGCTTACGAGATAGCTCTCTCTGTTTAGCTCAAGGATAACGGGGAGCTGGTATTCAGGGAAACTATCTCTTTGAAGACTAGACATTCATTGAGTTCACAACGTGGAAAACCAGTATGCCAAACAGATTACCTTGACTTCTCATCACCCCCAGGCTGCCCTTGCTGAAACGGGCCCCACCGGAAGGGCTGTCCCAGGGCTTGTGCTCACCAGCTGATGTCCCGGACTTGTCTCATCTGCAGGATAAGAGGGCTGCATTGAATTCAACCTATTTAAATTGGCACGGGGTGTCTTTCTTTAGAAGTAGAATGTAGGCTGATGATATATAACTAATGAAAGCAGGATTATCTCTGGTTAAAGTACACACCACCTTCTTTCCCTCCAGGATGAAAGCTTCTTGGGGTTCTTTCACTTGGTCCCCATCGCTGAGATCCACTTAGACTTCTCAGAATCAGAACAGAACATTCCTGGACTAGCAGCTCCCCCAGACTCAAGCACACTCTGGTATTAACTGTCTCTAGATAGGATGTGTGTAGTTGTGGACTGTAGGAACTGGTCTGTTGTAACTGGGAACAGACTCATCCAGCACTTCCTTTCACCACGGAGTCTCCTAGTCTGTTGGGTGTCCTAGGACAAGGGTGTGGGACACCAAGCTTATGTGTTTCAGAGTTAATCATATTGTGGCATTTATGTCTTCATTGCTTCATTTTTCTTTTTTTTTTAAATGCATGTCATTGTGTCTTTTGCTCAGTTCTGAAAGCCACTGGAAGGTTTTTCTTCTTTTTTAAAATAATGTGGATTATGAAACTAACCTAAGACCATGAAACTAACCTAAGATCAATCAACAGAAAACCTGCCCCAAATCTTTTCTCATATTGTTAACTTCTACAAAGTTGGCAGTTTGGAGCTCCGCTGTCACTTCTACTCTTCTGGATACCAGCGCCCCATCCATGCCCTTATCATACCTATATTCTCCTGCTTTGCTTTGCAGCATAGCTTGTGATTCTGAGGCTTTGTGATTCTTTCAGCACCGAGCTGAAATTTTATGAGAAGAAGCTGGAAAATTTTGGGTTAGGGTCCTGCTTGACTGGGCCCCCGCTAGCAAGTTTGGCTTTCACCCCACAGAGTTACAAAGTTACACAGACCCGCAGTAGGTTCCCAGCTAAACGCTAGCGAATGGGAACTGGAGCCAAATGAATCTTTAAAGACTTAGCAGGAGGCTGCTGTAGCCACTTAAGTCTCCACAATGAGAAAAGGCAGTGCTTTATTGTTAATGCTAATACCTTAGATAATATACTTTTTATCTCTGCTCATAATGGTAATGTAGATAAATTCCATAAATCAAATCTCAGCAGTAAAAAGGTTAATACGTTTATGCTGTATAATTGAAAGCCATACTGGTGATTAAAAGGATTTTATATATCAGTTTTCTGGGTCACCAACTAATTATTTTCAATGGCCAGTAATAAAACACAGCACCATGCCTGGCTAGACATTGCAAGCTGTCAGATGTTAAATCATGTAGAAAGGACTTGGGCAGGTTACCTTAAGTTGGCTGGGCTTTCCCCTGGGGCCTGAAGGCCCTGGAATCTGTGTTGTTTGTTTAGTGTCAAGCCTACATAATATTTTCAGGGTTCTTCTCTACTAAACGTAAGGGAGCTAGGCAAACCTCCTAAAAGGGAAAGGACACATTAAGCTCTTGGGACTTCAGGACAGCTGTACTCATTCATATTTAATGTTTGATTTTTACAGCAAGGCCACTGCTGCACTATGGCATACACTTGGCCATGCTTGTTGAGAATGGGAGGTGTGCAAGGGAAAGGCGATATATGTGATCGAGAGTGGATTCTCATTTATTTACTGCCTAAAATGTTCCAGAAAGTGTTTTCAGATAGCTTAGCATACTAAGTGCCTGCTTAGGCCAGTTCAGGGACTGGGGTTTGATCCCTGGCACCACATGCCATGCTGGCCCTGTCCCCAGGCACGCTGAGCTGGCCACCAAGACCGGGAATAGTGGTGCACACCTATAATTCCAGGGCCGGGGAGGCTGAGACAGGAGAATCGCTGAGTCTCGGCTGCATAGTGACACCCTGTACCAAATACATAAAGAACAAAAAACCCCAGACAAACGTGGTATGTGATTGGTTTCAAGCTTGATTTGGTTTCAGAGTTTGATTTGTGTCACAAGGGGAGGAGGAAACAGTGTTTCTGTGTTTCAGGAAATACAACTTACATTCTAGGTAATTTCTGGCTCCGGGAGTCACACAGAGTGGGATTTCCAGCTTTGGAAAGTTGGTGAAGGTAGGGGGACCTAAGAAAGGTAGGGGGAGATGAGACAGATGACAGGACTCCAGGAAGGACAATTTGTTTCAACTTCCTTAAAATATTATTCCTTAGGGCTGGTGAGATGGTTCAGTGGTCTAAGGCACCTACTTAGAACAAGCTTGGCAAAGCACAGGGACCGCGGTTCGATCCCCCATCACATGCCGGCCAGCCCCGCCCCCTGGTGGGCTGAGTTGGCCACACACACACACACACACACA
>NDGN010125980.1:0-11922 GCA_002564285.1 Tympanoctomys barrerae
ATATTTCATTTTCTATATGAATAGAAAATAACTAGATGCATGAGATTCTTGGAAACTCACTGCAGTAAAAGAATAAGTAACAATATAAGACTAATGATGGAGTCAGGACACACTACCTAGAAAGTAAAACCTGGACGGTCACTCTGATCTTCCTTCCCTTCACTTCCTTTCTGTCTGAAGCAGGTGCTCAAATCTACCAAGAATTTTCTGACTCTCCCCCAAATCAGGTCGGAAGGCCCTCCTGTGACAGGCGCCCTCACTGCGTTTAGCGGCGAGGAGCAGCCTCCTTTCTATAAAAGGTTCTGTAGAAGCTGACCAGTCAGGTCTCACTAGCCTCCCCTAGTCTCGTTACATCACCCTTTTGTATTCATTGCATTTCTCCACAACTACATTCTAGATCAAACTTAAAACAAAAATACTCAGTTTTCCTCATTTCTTTGGATTTTCATTTAAGAAGGATATTTTGCCACACAATACTTAACACATTTTCTGGCCCATCCGTCTCTTGCTGTATGGATTTCAACTTAAACCTAACATAGTAGAGAGACAGCTTTCCTTCCCTAAAGTAACAAAGGATACCAACTTGAAATAATTCAGTATTTTTTCTTTGAAACACCTCAGAATGACATATTTATTGTCACATTTAGGTTAGATAGAACAACTTATAAATGACAATAGTTAATTCTTTTTTGGAAAAACTACCTTAGCAACAGCATGGTGGTCATCAAGTATCGTGTCTGAATTTAAACTCTGCGAGGTAACTATACTTAGGAGGCGATGAGTAAACCCAGTAACTTCCCCCAAGCCTCTCTGACACTATCATTAACATGGTAATATTAATTGTGCTTAATCTCTCTTGGAGTTGCCCTGATCACTAAGCGGGATTATGCCTGCGCGTGCCTGGCACTGAGCAGGCAGCGGGCATTCAGCGGGAGCTAACTGTGCTGTGGCGCCTTACAAACACACACATCCGGCTGCACAAACATACAAAATGCAAGGATTTTCTTACTACAGATTTTTCTTTTCCATTGTTGTTTTTCAGTTTTTTGAGACACGACCTCCCTATGTAGTCCAGGCTGGCCTTGAACTTGCAGCAATCTTGCTGCCCCACCCGGCCCTCCAAGGGCTTCAGATCACAGGCAGGTGCCACCACGCTGGGCTACACTTTCTTAACATTGCTCTCATGATGTGATAATAACTATCAAAGGGATCTGAGTTCTCCTCACGATTTTCCTGCATCTCCTCAGACTGCTTCAGGCTCTCTACTTTTTTCCATAGGGAAGCTATTACGACGTCTATGAGATGAATGTCTTTCGTAAACTTCCTCTTACTTACTTCAAAAGCATTGAAAGCAAAATCGCAGTGAAACAGGTCAATGGGAGAGTCAGATGCTTTGGGGTTGATCAGGAGGGCATCGAATTCCTTGCCCACTTCAAAGTTGCCAATCTCATTCTCCAGTCCCAGGACTACAGAGGGGAACCAATGAGCACACAGTCAGTCCCACAAGCCATCCGATCACGCCCCCGAGCCGGTCTGCAAGGACAGAGTCTGCCAACACGTCACTAGAAAAAAAATTAGTATCTTTGTAGTAGAGCAGAAGAGTGCTTTGTTTAAATAGGTGACACGAATTCTACTCATAAAAGCTGAGTGAACACAGGAAAGCAAAATCTGAGAATAAAAAGTTCCCTTGATCGCCATAATTATAATTTTGAGGGTGTCTCTATCTCAGTGCTATCAGGGCACCTCTTAGGCAGCTGGGCTATGCTTTTCTGAGAAACATAACTGGCACAACATTGATCTTCTTTTTTCTTCTTCTTCCCATAACACTCCAGCTCCTTTGCCTATTTTCTCATGAAATAGCTGACAAGATTTCTTTTTTTTTTATCTTCTCTTTGTCTGGTACAGGGTCTCACTACACAGCACAGACTCATACTGAGCCTCCTGTCTCAGCCTCCCCAGCACTAGGACTACAGGCATGTGCTACCACACCCACTTTCAGTGGCCAGCATGGCATGTGTTACCAGGGATCAAACCCAGGTCCTTGCCCTTACCAGCAGGCACTTAGACCGCCGAGCTGTCTCCCAGCCCTAAAAAGATTTATTTTCATGGCAATGAAATGAACCATGAGTAAATTTTAAAAATCCTTTTGTACATTTACCAACGCAAGTATATCCACTGTAAATTCTGTACTTTAAACCATTTGGATAGGGGGAAAAAAAAAAAAAAAGCAACTCACTTGGCAAAGTAAACAGCTTCTCATAATTCAAGAGTCCCAATGATTTTGAAAGGAGACCAGTTGCCCTGTAACCTCGAAGGGTTTCTAGTTCCCCGAGAAGAATAGTTTTCTAAAATAAGGCATAGATCAATGATGTGCATTGACTTGGCCTGTTTCTCAGCTGTAACTCCTGCCCGTGATTACTGGAGACCAGGAAGGAGTATCTCTCCTCTCCTTGATTTAGTTTTCAAAGAATTATAGATGGCTTTCCTGGTCAATGCAGGTATCAACACTAAATCTCCTTAAGTTTATAATCCAAGCAAGTGAGCTATTGGACAGAATCATTCACGAAACTAAGGTTAACCGATATAGTTATTGATTTCAGCTGTTACACATGATGGCTGCCTTCTCTTACTGTCAGAACATAATCTGCTCTGAAAGAACTGAGTAGATTTTCCCTGGGAGGCAATGCAGTATAATTTATTAATATGTATTCCAACTTGGCAAGGCCAAGTACTGACTTAGAGTCCTTGTTCTTAAAAGATTATTTAAATGGAAACTCTATTATTCTCAGAAAAGAAAAAGATCTTTTTTTAATCTAAAAAAAGATCCTTATAGAAAGAGAGTGGTTATGAAAATCATTAGAAATATTAAAAGCTGTTAGATGCCCTTCTAATTGTAGGGGAGACAGTCACATACGACAGAGAAATCCCTAGAAATTTTTCTCCTTCACTGACTCTACTTCTGTTTGCCTCTGACAAAGAAGTATGAGTTTTAAATAACTTTTAGGCATGAGTATTCATCGTAATGACTATTCAGTATAAAACTTTTGTGTCTTTTGTAGGCTAGATAGCTAGCTCCATATTATTAGAACCTAAAGAGTTCAATAATGAGCTAACCAAAAAAGACACTGTGCTTTCAATGAAGTTGAAAAATAGTGTAATTCAGATTGCTACAAATGGACCCATCCATGAGGAAAACAATTCAAATGCTTCAGGAATTGCACTTTTGCTCTTTGGAATAAATGTTAGCTATGTGCAGATGATTCAGATATACTTTGATCTTCATGAGAGTGACTTTAAAGGCTGTGGCAGGGCCTAGAAAATGCCACACTTTATATTACTTATTTTTCAATTATGTATTTGATACAGGGTCTCACTACGCAGATCGGATTTGTAGTGATCCTCCTGTTTTCAGCCTCTCCAGCACTGGGATTACTGGTCTGTGCCACCATGCCCAGATTCAGCCTTACTAGCGCTGGGATTACAGGCATGACCCACCACGTCCAGACTGAGGGGTTGCTGGCTCAGTGTGCCCCAGTGTGTCCCGCGGCATGCTGGGGACCGAATCCTCATCTCTGCACTTGTCAAAGCAGGCTCTTAGTCTGCTGAGCTATTTCACCAGCCCAAAGGCCACACTTTAAACAGGAATCCATTTATTTCATTTTGTTCCAACTATAGTAGAGACTCAAATTAAGGAGAAGAAATCCTGTAACAGTAACCCAGCAGCCCAGAAACACAGATTTAAGAGGTACATCGCAAGGCAGAAAGGATTTGGTAGGCGTCTCAGGATGGCTTGATCAGGAGCGGATCCTGCTGGGGCAAACAACGCACAGCCTAGAATAAAAAAAGGATTTGTTCAATTCAACTTGCTTGCACCAGGAAAATAGTGGAACAACTTAAACCAAACTGAGATGTGAAAGTACTACGATGTGGGTAAGAAAGCTTCACCCTGAAAAAATGGGCGACTCAAAATTTAGAGTTTAAAAAATGAAGCCATGAGGCTTACACTGCTATTTTATTTTTCTTGAAATGTCCTATATGGTGTTCACTGCAACCTAGAGCATTCAGGGGAGAGACAGGAAGTTGAGTTTAGTGGCACAGTCCTCGTCTTTGGATCACCCTTCATTTCTAAGGTACAGCATAGCCACATGACATCTATATCTCTCTATCTTTGTGTGTTTTTAATTTTGGTTGGCTATCTTGATTTTGTGCTATTTTCACGATCCTCCACTCAGATTATGCTGTATTTCTAAAATGACTTAAGCCATACAATCACATTTAAAAAAAATAGTTATACATGAAAATTGAGAAGAGCTGAAGAATATTTGCTTATAAGCCAACTATATTTTTATCTCTTTCTTCTTTTAAAGAGGCTTGAGCAATTAGCATACTTAAATATATTCACCAAATACATCCATGGTTGAGGTAGGCTTTGCAGAGGAAGATAGTCTAGTGGAGGGGAGAAGATAAGAGTCAGCACCCTGGCAGATTTTCTGGATTCAAATCATGGCACACTGCAGCTTATCAGTATTGTAAAACTCACCTAAATTCCTTACTTATAAAATGGAATTAAGCGCAGGGCTTATGAGAGTTCAGGGACAGCAAAATAAAGTGTGTTCACTGTGCCTGTGGTAAGATCTTAGTAAGTATGGGTCATCACTTTTACTCATAGTACCACTCAATCCAGGAGAGAGCAAATACCTGACTCAATGAAAAAGTAGATGATTTTAAAGAACACAAATGCCTGTGACCAACGTAAATATCCATTAAAATGATTACTATGATTACTGTCTATCAAATATCTATTCCTTCAAAGACAGTGAATTCATGGAATGATTCCTTCCCCACATACCTGAACATGTATTTGCCTAGCTAAGTTTTGGGTGTATTATAGGAGGTATAACAGGAATTCTGAATAGCTTAATCCTGCTGTTATGCACCTTCGCATTCTCTCCCAGGACACAGGTTAGCAGAACAGTGCAATGTCAGAGAGAAATAAAATGGTCATTACCTTGGCTTCCTCCAAGGGTAGCTAGTCTGAAGACTTCTTCGAAGGTGAGACTTTTCTCATTTACCTTATTAATTAAAAGGACATTGGAAACCATCACTGCTCTTCTGACTGCGTCAAGCATAGAATAGGAGTAACCGCCGGCCACATCTATGGTGGGGCAGAAAAGCCAGAATAGTAACTCTGTGAGGTCAAGTAGAATAGCAGGTACACACTTTTGTGGTAATCAGTGTCCCATCTTTGATATACTCACAGAAAAGCTCTTAAGTATAAATACAAGTTAGCTACAAATCAACATTTCAACGACTTTGAAACTTATAATTAGGATCAAATATATTCCTATATTAGTTTCCTAGGATTGCTGCAACAGATTATAACAAATGTGGCTTAACAACAGCTGAAATTATTTCTTCCACAGATTTGGAAGTCAGAAGTCTAAAGGGCAAGGGCCGGCAGGGACACTATCCCTATAAAAGCTCTGGGGAAAAATCCTTCCTTCCTTAGGCCAACTTATGGGGGCTGCTGGCATCACTTGTATCATCGCAGTATGATTCCGATCTCTTATATCTGTCTCAAACTGCCTCTCTCCCTCTATGGTTTTCCATGTCTCTCCTTTTATGTGTCTTTATAAAAACAGGTCACTGGATTTAGAGCCACACTGTTTTAGATAGATTTCATCTTGCCATCCATACCTTAGTTACAACTAGAGAGACCTTTATTCTCTATCAAGTCATACTTACAGGTTCTGGGAGATGTATTTTGGCTCAAAATTCAAACCATTATAATAATTAACTTGCTAATAAAACTAAGCATTTAATTTTTGAATATTCCCCAAACTATCACAAAAAATTTTCAAATATGTCTGCATAATTTCAAAGATAATTTAGGTAACATAACGTGATTTAAAATAAACTCAATTCTATGTTCTAAAAATTGTACTAACTTTATTTTAACGAAGATGAGAATGTTGCTTGCCTGCCTACCTGCCTTACCTTGCCTTTCCCTCCCTTCCTCCCTCCTTCCCTCCCTCCCTCCATCCATCCCTCTCTCTCTCTCCCTCCTTCCCTCCCTTCCTCCTCCTCCTCTTCTTCTTTCTCCTTCTTCCTTCTCCTCTCCCCTCCCTTGTCCCTTCTCCTTTCCTCCCCGTCTTCCTCTCCACTCTGAACATACAGTTTCACTATGCAATTCCAGCTGACCTTCAACTCACAGCTTAAACTAGCTTTGAATTCACAGTGATTCTCCTGCCTTAGCCTACCGAGTGCTTGGATTACTGGTATATGCCACCATACCCAGCAAGATGAAGACTTTAGAAAATTAAAAAGCTGCTTATCCTTTAGGATGAACATATATATTGGAAAATGAGTATAATAACTAAACAATGCTAATGTTGTCAGATTTCTACAATGGTTGGCATCATGACATGACACTTTTTAGTGATTTAAATAAAGTACCTAATTATAGTAAGTTGAAATACTACCTTTGAGAAGAACAAATATACAAGGTAATGAATGAGTTTGTATAAGTGAGCTAGCATGTTGCATTATAGTAACATGTTCGTGGCTAATAAAATAAACTTTTAACAAGGGTTCCTTCTGTCATTTCTCAGTAGACATATATAATATTTTTGTTTTGTTTTTGCAGTACCTGGAATCAAACTCGGGACCTTGTACTTGCCAGGCAGGCTCATGCCCCTGAGCTATCTCCCCAGCCCCAACATATATAATTGTCTATACACAGAAAGATTAGAAGTGATTTCTTGTTTAATAGCACTTATAGATTACAGCTCAATTTTATTTTGCTGTCTTATATGTCCTTAGATAAGACGTAAGGAGTTTCTATAGAAAACACTTTCCTCTAGCCAGGACAATATTAACAGAAGACAACCCAGTTTCCTGAAAAGGTTTCCCATATCTATTAAAGTTATTAGTCCTTGTCAGGAGATAGTAACCATCCATTAAGTCTTCATTATTGCATTATTACAAGTTAATTAGAAAGAAATAAAATACAGAAAAGAAAATCAATGTCAAACACCTAATAACCAACCAGCATCAATTATTATTCTATGTCAGGAATTATCCTGAGGATCACATGTTTGCTTAATCTTCAAACAATTCTATAAATCATCTAATACCATAACCCCATTTCAAAAAGGACCATCAAAGCACAATGACAAGCTACATTGTCATCTGTCAAGGTAATGTGCCTCACGAGCTAGTGGTAGAGCTGGAGTTCAAACCCAGGCTGTCTCAACATATATATAACATATATAACATCTCCTCTCCAAAGTAGCATGTTCTTAAATCTGATTATTGGAAAATTTATCTTGGAAACCTTTAATTAGAGAGATCTCTCAGATTCTTTTTAGAAATTGTTGAATCAGGCTCAACAGAGAGGGAACTAAAATACAGCCAAGCTGGGAACCATGGAGAACTTTGTGGGCCTACTGACAAGGCTGCACACACCAAGTCCTACTGGAAAGTGGTACACACAAAGGGTGAGAACAGCAGACTGTTGAGACTCTTCTGACTGATGGATTACAAGGAACCCAAGTGGACCCTTAAAAAGTAGTGCAGCACAACAGGTAGAAATAATGGCAGCTTGCGGTAGAGGGTGGGAGAGGAGGTCAGGTTTAGAAGGTAATAAATAAGGGGTCATGAGGCTGGGCTTTGTGTTGGCTAAGGCCTAAGTGAGATAAGGGAGAAGGTCTCAAAGATAATACTCTAGTGTCTAACTAGAGAAACTGAATGCTCTGAAAAAGGAGACCTAGTTAAAATAAGACTTTAATGTGTTCTGCGGTATAATGAGGTGTTCATGTTTCTTTAGAAGAGGCCAAAGAAGAGAAGGCAAAAAATGCAAGATGAGAATCAAAGGAGGAGTTAGGGAGGCATTAGAAATCAGCAGTCACTTGCCTATGGTGAAGACACAGATGGGGGTCATCTTCCTAAGAAGGAAGTGTCAAGTACAAAGGACACACTAAGACTGAGCCCCAGAGGAAGCTTTATCAAATGACTGCCATGAGGAGCACAGGTCTTTGGAGAGAAAACAGCTGGAAAGAGAGGAAGGGAAATCACAACAAAACTGTTTCACCAACTCCAACAGGAGATGGTGCAGACCAAGAGAGAGAGGCCAGCTACGGCAAACACCACTGAGTCATCCAGTAGGACGGGGATGGACTCGCATCCTCTGGAGGCAGCAGCGAAGAGATGGCAGTGGCGGCCGACACCAGAGAAAGGACAAAGGCAGCGGCTGTGGAGCGCAGGCAGAAGAGGGTGAAGGGGTGCACAGGCATGTCACTGGTGGCAGCGTGGGTCCCCAGTCGTGGAAGAAATGTGGTGGTGAAGGGAAGCAGAGTTGGAGGCAGAAGCCGAAGAGGACATCTGCAGAAAAGCTCAGAAGCAACTCAAGATGTCTGTGTATTTGTGGCAAAATAGTCCACAGGCAGAAGGGACGAGGACGCAAGAGAGTTAGTGGCCAGAGGAATTTATTTGAGATGGGGGAGAGGGAAACTATACAGAACACACTTCTGAGATTTTTGTATTTTGCCTTTGATTCTGAAATGTGTTTTTGTTATTATTATTATTATTATTATTATTATTATCATCATCATCATTATTACTATTATTATTAGCAGAAGGGAAAGAAAGAAAATGCCAGCAGATGCAGATAGGCATTTAAATGTGGTGGTGGGAATTTGAGGGAAGAATTTCTGATTGTTTTAATTTTGTAAAGACTTAGGAGACTATAAGTTGGGAGAGAGGATAGTATGAGTTATTGAAAGATAGGGGAGAAAAGGCTTTCTTGGGAATAGGAAAAATACACCTACTAGAGATACACAGTTGACTCTGTTGTTAGTGCCAAAGGCCATTTGGGATTTGATGGCAGAATTCAAAATAAGACATTGCCAGGTGTCTCCCACACCCCCAGCAGCTTCCAGATGCCTACGGCAGGCGCTGAGAAACACAACTGCTGTGGTAACCAAGGGTTGGGATCTTGCAAAATGAACACAAAGAGAACAAGAGGGTTATGAAAGGCAGCGTGAGGCAACCAGACCTGTGGAAAAGGCAGACAAGAGACGGAAGGACGGACTTGACAAGCACGCGGGAATTACTGGACTGAAGTATACAAAGAGCAAAGCACTGCTGAGTAGGAGCAGGGGGACAACCGAGGAAATCACAACTAGAAAGATGGAGGACGCTTGTTTTAGTGCATTTGTTGTCTTGCTTATGCAAATTCACCAGTTTTACATATTTATTATTTATTTTTCATTTTTATGTATTTAATACAGGTTCTCACTGTGCAGCTTGTACTCATAGTGATCCTCCGATTTTCAGCCTCCTCAGCACTGGGATTATAGACCTATGTCACCATGCCTGGATTTGGTCACTGGCTCAGTGCACCCCAGGGACCGGGCTAGTTCAGCATGTGGGACTGGGGATCAAACCACAGTTCCTGTGCTTGTCAAAGCAGGCGCTTGGTCCACTGAGCTATCTCGCCGGCCTCACCATAGTTTTACATATTTCCTTCTGGTCGCCATTTTTGGATTATCCACTTTATGGGCTTGTTTTTATGCTCTCTTCATATTTCAGATTTAAAACATTCTAGTTTTATAAGTCTGCAATTATTATCTTTAATACAGGTTGAGTACTCCTAAGCCTCAAATCCAGAATCCCCAAGGCTCCAAAACCTTATGATACCCCAAGTGGAAAAGATCTTCCTATACTTGTAGCTGGTGAATTAATTGCTCCTGGACATTCTCTAGGTCCATAGTATGAGTTTAAATTTATTATCTAAAGTCTAAATGATAAACTGATACACAAAAATTGTATTTAGGAAACAGTACAAGATGGCTACTGAGGTCAAAAACTGAGTAAAATTAAATACGCATTCTTCAAAGTAATAGGCTAATACCTTATATTCTTTTTCTTTTTTTAATGTATTTAGTACAAGATCTACAGAGTCTCACTACATAGATTGGAGTAGTAGTGATCCTCCTGTTTTAAGCCTCACAAGCGCTGGGATTAGAGCCATATGCCACCACAGGCCCAGTCTCAATCACTGTTTTATCATGCCCTGGGGCGGGGCCAGCACAACATGTCGGGGACGGACCCCAGTCCCTGTGTCTGCCTAAGCAGGCACATTAGTCCACAGAGCTATCTGGTAGGCCCAACCTTATATTCTTAAAACATCTGGTCAAAGCTCCAGCCTTGCACCCTCTTTTTAAAGCCGATCTTGACTAGCGCTTTGTGACAGGTCTGTGTCAATCATTTCGCAAACAATTTTTTTTCATGTAATTTTGAAAACAAGCTTATAATTGCTGTGGTTATTGTTATATAAATCAGGAAGTGAACCTCTAGATATTTAATTTGCTCCAAATCTTATTCCTATGAGCTACATGTTTCTTTCTTTCACAATTTTGAAGGGACAGCTACACAACCCAAAGTCAAGAACTAGAAGTCATGGGACTGGGGAGGGCATAAATGCCTGCCTGGCAAGCACAAGGACCCAAGTTCGATTCCTGGTACTGCATGCCATGCTGGCCCTGGAACCCCTGGCACACAGGGCCAGCCACCAAAACCACGCATGATGGCACATGCCTGTAATCCCAGTGCAGGGGAGGCTGAGAAGAAGGATCACTAAGAGTCTGAGCTATGTAGCAAGACCCTGTATCAAATAAATTTTAAAAAATAAAATTTTAAATTTTTTTTTAAAAAAGAACTAGGAGTCATATATTGAATTTAAAACATGGGCATCAAATTCTACAACATCTGAAGGTTATATTATATTTTTTATATCTCACTAATTTTTCACATTAATTGACTATATTGTATTTTCATATGAATTGACTCTTACCATTCTTTTTTTTAACCATTTAAGCTTTCCTGTGAAATAGCTAGTTTTATATTTTAAAATCTTTGAGTATATTCAGGTTTTATCATAATATCATGAAGTAAGGCTTGAATTAGAACATTTTTTAATTTTGTTACTTTGATTCTACATAAAATTACAGAAAACTGACATTTTTAAAAAATATAAATAAAGTAATTATACATATTACTATGCCTTACCAAGTAACTGCTTGATATAATAAAATATCTCACTATGACAAAAAGAGACAAGTTACTGGTAGAAGTAGTAGAAATCATCAGCGTTGACACACACATGCATGCACACACGCATACACACGCATGCATATGTATGTGCAGCTGATGGTACAGAGAGACAAGTGTGTTGAGAACAGAATGGAAAATAAAGTTAAGCACCGTCTGACTGGACCCCATGTGAACCTAACCAAGTTGATTTCACAGAAGCTGAGGGTAGAAATGGTGGCTAAACACACTGGGGAGCACGGGAGAAAGGAGAGATGGGGAAATTATTGGTGAATGGAGACAAAATTACAAAAAGAAATACAAGTTCTGGCATGACACTATAGATAATATACTGTGTATTTCAAAAAAAATTAATAGATTTTTTAAAACAATCATTATTTTTGGTGGGGACAGGGTCTCACTATGCAGTTCAGATTCCGCTCGGCATGGGGCTGGCCCAGCATGCAGTGCCAGGGATCCAACCCAGGTCCTTGCAGTTGCCAGGCAGACACTTAGGCCATCAAGCTATCCCCCCTGGCCCTCAAAAAAAATTTAGAAGACTAGATTTTGAGTTATTTTACCACCTAGGAAGGATCAGTGCTTGAGGACAGAGATATGCTCACCCTGACTTGAACATGACACAATGCATATATGTATGGAAATACTACTTGGTAGTCCATTAATATGTATCATCTTACGTGTCAATTAAAGACAGATAAAAGAAAGGTCTGTTTCCCATACAGTCTCTTTAAATTTTTCTTTTATCTTTTATTTTTTTTAAATTTTATTTATTCATTTATTTATTGTGTGTGTGGCCAGCTCAGCCCACCA
>NDGN010126074.1:0-12034 GCA_002564285.1 Tympanoctomys barrerae
TACAACCTAGAAGCAGGACAGTTCCACAGTATTCCTTTTCCTGTCTCTAACTTTAGTTCACTATAAGACTTCTTATATGGCGCAGTTTCTTTGAAACCTGTTGTGATGGTTTACGTCTAGTTGTCCTCCCAAAGGCTGATGCAGTCCTGGGGTGGCTTCTGGAGTTTGTGGTTGATTCTTGATCCAGTGCTGGGATTGGAGGTGTGTAGTACACCTTGGTCCTGGAGCAGGTAATCCGCATTCCAATGTGAGGAGGGGAGAGAGGCTAGTTAGCAGCGGAAGCTGCTGCTTCTCCCTTTGCTCTTTGCTCTTTGCCACTGCCGTGCACGGCTGCTCTCTGCCCTGTGCCGCTCTGCCTTGGAGCTAGACGACTATGGACTGAAATCTCCACTAACGGTAAGCTAAATAAACCTTTCCTTCCTTAATTTTGGGTGTTGGGTATTTTGTCTCAGCAACAAGAGAAGAGTAACCGAGACCCCTGTGCACTCTCATTGTCCCACCATTACTACCTTTCATGTTGCTGCCCCAAATGGGGAACTCTGGAGAGTTACTCTTTTTGAAATCTTAATCCTAGGCTTTCAGGTGATCCAGCAGCACCCAGGCCTTTCCACTTTGCCCCCTGTTGTCCCTCTCCAGGAAACACCAGGCAAAGCATCAGCTACCCCCCTGTCCCCCTATTAACATTGGAAAAAACTCCACAGGGTTAATGCCGAAAGAAGCTCTGCGTTGGGTGAGATGCCATTTTAATTTATATTTGATTAAAAAAGTCATTCATTCACGGATTCAGCAGCCGGTATTTGTTAAATGTCTCCTCCACCCTTAATTGGGTTTTGTGGAGATGGGGGATGGAAGGAAGAGAACAGGTATAATAAAGTGTTTGCCAGACACCTTGTTTATAATTTTCTTGTGAAGAATGTATGTACACAGCCAGAAAGTTAAATAAACAGGAGAGCGGCTAAGTTAGTAGGCGACTGAGGAGATGCAGACAGAGGGAGCTTTTCATGGTGCAGCAGAGGAGGCAGCCCCGGGGACTGCTGTGGTCTAGGAAAGCTGTGGGGGAGAGTTTTGGACAGAGACGGGATGGCAGAAGGGGCACCAGCTGGCCCCCGTCAGGAAACCGGGGCTGTTCTGCCTCAGTCAGTAACTAGGTGTCTGACCTTGGCGGGTTTCACTGCCTTCACTGTACAATGGCGATAAGGATTCTTCATGGGGCTGTCAGGAAATTCTAATAGGAAAATGAAGAGAACAGGCTCTTAAAGATGTGTAGGCGGCTCCAAATACCACATTTGCATGAGAAAGCACACCACCAGAGGTGGCATTTTATAAGTGGGAGTCGCCTCCAAGGGCCACGCACAGAGGTCTTTTCAAGTGACCACCTGGACACCCAGAACCCACTGTGCGCTGGCGGGGTTCAGGGTGGCACGGTTGACCGGCGTGAGCGCAAGGACTGAAGGGGAGGAGCCAGTGAGATGCGGCCAGATTAAGTCAAGTCGGTAGGGTCCCGACTGCTGCATGGAGCATGCGCAAGAGGGGCCTGGAACTAAGAAAGCAGCAGGCCAGGGGGTGCTCTGCAGTAGCTTGTATTCGGTCACGCCAAACAGAAGAGTTGAAAAAGTGCCTGCAACAACAGCCTGTGCGCTATTCTGGGGAAATCATATAGCTTCTATGTAGAGTCACTGCCTCTGCGGGGTAGGCCTGGGGCAAAGATACCCTGTGTCCTCTGCAGTCCAGGCCCCAAGCCTGGCCCTTATATCACTTACAGTCACGGTAAGGCCGCAAGCATCCATTCTAAAATTTGATGTCCTTGAATTTCCGCTTGAGAGTCCTTTGTTCCAAGCCCTAACACAAGACATTCCGCATTGAGATTTGTTTGATGGTCTTTGGCTGCTTGCATTGAGTTCAGGAGGCTGAGGGCAAGGACTTGTGGTTCGGCTGTCTGGAGATGCTGGGGTCTTCTTGACCTCTGGGGCCACTGATTTAATTGCTGCAAGTTGTTATCTTAGTAGGCAGCACCTTTGCCACTTTGGCAACTGGAAGAAGAATCAACCTGAAGGGGATCTGGGATGTGGCCACGAGGGTGGAGCTCTGAGCCCTTCAGCTTCAATGTCTCTTTGTTTCAAAAATCATTAGTGTTTTAAGGGTCTGTTCCTTTAAGAAGATACACTCTTAATATTCTCACTGGCCTGCTGAACGGTAGGTTGTGCATCTGTGGAGGCCCATTCACTCAGCCCAGAGGTCACTCCTTGTGCTGTTTGGCCTTCAAAAGTCAGCTTTTGCTGCTCCATTTTAAACAGGAGGAAGGGAGACAGAGAGAGGCGCTCCAGCTCACCCCATCAAGCCACCCTGCACCTGCATCCTCCCCAAAGGTGCGCGGCAGATGGTGGAGTGCACCTGTCTGTCCCTGCCCTGGCTTGAGGTTTGGCTGAAGACAGGTAACAGGGAACACAAAAGGGATCTGGCTGGGCTCCGGGAAGGGGCAAGAAAGGAGAGGAGCCACTTGACTTGGGATAATTTTTCCTGATGTCAAAACCTCCTCCAAGAGAGCTTTTGCTGTTGCAGGCTTTTATCTGGAAAACAATATGAGCAGTATCTCTCAAAATTAGGTCAGGGCTGGCGCAGACAGGGGCTTGCCAAGGTGCTAACTGCCTGAAATCCCCCTGGGCTTACACAGCTCTCTGCTCTGACAAATGCTTCCTTTGTTTCCATGAGAAGCTCGCTGGAGCGTTCGCACCTGCCCTTCTCTCCTTCACCTTTCCTTTCTACGCAAGCAGCTGCATTGCAAAGGATAAACATCCCTTCCCTTGCCAGCTCCGGGGCTCCACCTCCCCTTGTGAGGTGGGTTCACTCCCAGCCCAGGGAAGGAAGCTACCATGCTGTGTCACCCATGGGACTGGAAGCCACGCTGAGGAGAGCGTGCGTCTGTACTTTTCACACAGAGTGTCATATCGGGAGTAGGGAGCGCTAGTTTGCCCAGGGAGTTTGAAGAAGGCTGTGCCTCTCCATGTCAGGAGACTTCACTGTTAAAATCCTAGGCAGGGAATCAGGGGTCTTGGCTTGTCCTGGATCAGGTTTTTACATGCCAGATTTTATCATGATTTCATATTGGGAGGAACCCACAGCCGTGGCAGCCCGAAGACCTGTTGGTTCTTTAGCTTTTGAGGACAATGTGGCTTTCTCTCATTCATTTTGGTTCTGTCACTGCTCATACCATGTGAGAGATCCTGATAGTGAAACAATGGAAGTCCAAAGGGCATGTCAGAAGTGGATGATAAAAAGTGTCAGAAGCTAACAAGAGCCGCGCTGCCGCGTCAGTGGGGCTTTCGAGGTCCTGAGCATGGCGGCTCTCTGTCTCACTTTGGCTCAACACGGGGTATCCATAACTTCAACAAGAGCATTATTTTTATACACTTGAAGACTTGGTACCTTTAATTCTCCAGGGTAACTTCTAACCCCAATTTCCTAAGCCATTCCTTAAAAAAGCACAGACGCCACTTTGATCCTAAGCAGGGACTACAGGCTTTCTGAACTCCTTATTCCTCATCTTAGGGCTGGAGGTGACTCAGAAATGTACCGTGCTATTTTCATGATCCATTCGTGTCTCAGTAATGAATGTGCGCCACTGCAGTGCCCTCATTTAGCCTAATAACCTCAGTAAGGTAATATTTGATTTGTGCTAAGTATCTGATTAAACAACATAAAGTATTTAACCTATTGATCTTTTATACCTTGCCAGCCCTGCATTCCTGGATATACTTTAATTACTGACTTGGAGAGCCTTCCTGAATGGGATTTGCATCTTGTTAAGCTCTTTTCTTTGTCTTTAGGGCCCCCTTGTCAATAGTTTCCATCTCTTCTTGCCTCTAAGCCTTCATTCCTCTTCTGCTTCCTCCTCAGATCTGCTTGTTCTGCCTAGAGACTGCCATTAGTTACCCTAGGCGGGTAGGGAGCTTCGTGTAACCGTGAATCGTACCGCTTATTTTAAAAAGTCAGGGATCACATCAACAACAGGACTTGTTGTTTTGTCCATCCTGATCTTTGGAGCATGAGAATTTCTCCAAAGTGATAATCCTGTTTTGGACAGTTGCTCACAGCTGTTGGACGGGTCTAACCCTTATAGCTCACCAGGAGAATAGGCCAGTGGGCATCCATCAAGGGGAACGACAGGAAGCTGTTGGGACTGGCCTGTTAGCTAATCACTGTAGTCTGAACCACGTCTTAGAAAATTACAGAAAATCAGACTTTTGTTTTCCCCCTCTTGCCTTCAAGGATATAGTCATGAATGTTAATAATAATTAGTTGATCTACATGCTGTCTTTTCTTCAAGATTTTCAAACATGCTGGGTTTGTTTATTTTGTTTCTCTTATTTTAAAATTGGCTCTACAAAGGCTGAGATAGCTTCTCCATGGGTTCCCCTCAAATGAGAATAACACCTCATAGGATTAAGACAATTCAATCAGAAAATTCATGTGGAACACTTATAATGCCATCATTAAGTGCTCAATAAATAGAAGCTATTATTACTGTATCACTTAAGTCATGGGTTGCTCATGAATTTCTGGAATGGTTAGTTTGGGAAGGTGGTACTCTGGCTAGAGTGGCTGGATCATTTGCCCGGTCCACCTGGTGAAGAAGATGCCATCCTTGGGTCCTGTTGGCTCATGACAAGTTAGTCTTAGTCCAAAATCATAGATTGTGGGGGAAAAAGGCCCTGGAAAGGCAAGTGCTCATTTCATTCAAACTGCTGTTCAGAGTCAGATCAGAAGCACAGGCAGAATGACTGTCTAAACAGAGCTTCCCAGTGAGAACCTTCCATGCTGTAGTGTGCAGTGCCAGTTAAAGGGCAGGCCGAAAACATCTCAAGTGGAATTACCGTAAGTAGGATCCACTCATGTGCAGGTAAGACAAACTTTCAGTGGTGATTTTTATGTTCAGTAATGTTGAAAAAAAATCACAAGCCCTAAGTGGTCCCTTCAAAGACAACCCAAAAACTTGCAAAGAAAGGCTGGAAGTGGCTCAGTATTTACTCCGTAAGAGCATCTGGTGAGCTTGACGTTCCAGTATTGAAGGGGTCCATAAAAATTTGGAGTCACTACCAAATAGAGGCAAGTGTACAGCCAACAAAGAGGGACGTGGACATCTCCTGGCAGCTCTGCCTGAGTCTGTAGTGGGCACTTACCAATGCCAGGGGACATGTATGGTGACACGGACCCCTAGGCAGAAGGGATAGTGTGAGTCCAAAGGTTCCCATCAAACTACTGAAACACGGCTCTCTGCCCTTCCTCATTGCCTCTACAGAGACCCTGGGAAGCACTTTTGCTCCATTTTAGCTTCTCTCTGTCACCCATGACACAATTGGCACGCTTATTCTCACTTCCAAATAATGCTGCCGCAGCGCCCTCACCTCCCAACAGTGATGTGTATAAAACACAGACGATCTATGGAATGCACGGTATCGCTGGGCACTCATGTGCACATGTGCACGCTTACACGCATTGCATCATTGCCTTCGTCCCACAGCCAATAAAAGTGATTTTGAGATAATCGGCTCTTTTGGATTTTCTGCGCCGCTGCTCCCTCCATTAGCATGGTTAATTGAGAACTGACTGTGTGTCTTGGACCATTTCCAAGCAGGCAACCCACTGCCTGGGTGATACGGGCTTCCCAAGAGGGTCAAGGGAATGATTGGCAACATCAGGTTGAGGGTCCCGTTGGAGGAGGAGCAAATGTTTCAGGATGAGCTGACCATTCCCAGGCCAGAGAAGCAATCTTGTTTGCCATGTCACATTGATTGTCAGGTCAGTAAACCATAAAACTGTCCCCCAGCTAGAAGATGCACCGACTATAGGAAAAATGAAGCTTGGTTAGTAAAGGATGAAGCTATCTTGAGACCAATAAAAGATGTAATATGGTTTCCCTGGGCCATGTATTAATGTTACCCTGGAAGCGACAGGGGACAGAGGCTTGGCAAATAGCTGTGGTGTTCACTTTGACTTTTGCATAGTGAGGATGAGATAGAGGCCAGTGGGGAAATCACTTGGGGTCCAATGAAACCTTGGAAGGAATAAGCCTCTACTGAAACTTAGTCTCTAAAGACACCCTGATGTTTCTGTGTCACTCTTCCATCATATAATACCATGAAGGTATATGCCAAATAGATCACAAAACTGAAACACACTAAGGAAAAAGAAAGAAAGCAGAGAGTTGTAACTGCCCCCTGGGAGACCATGTTTTGAACGGTGTCATTTTTCTTATGACATAAGCTCCCAGATGACACAGACGCTGTCTCTTAGAATAAGTAGCAACTAGCAGAGGGTCATGCCTTATGTGGGTTTCTGATAAGTGTTGTTTGGTAGGATGCTGTTTATCACAAAGGGAGCAGACGCTATTGCCAGACAGGCTCGTGAGCAGCTGCCTTCTACAAGAAGAATGTGAGAAATCATCTACAAGTTTCATAACTCTGTGTTCTGTCCCAAATAGTGGTGGGACATGCATCACCTGCGCTGAAGGGTAACTGGAGGTAGGGACACATTATTCAGGAGGGCTAACGACCCTATATCTAGGGTTAAACTGCACTTGTGAGGTCTGCTGACTCCATTTGGGCCTGGTCAAGCCCTGGCTTTTCTTCCAAATCAGAGATAGAGGACAGGAATTTGGAGGGCTGCGCAGCGGGGGCTGAGGGCAGCTGTCTAAAGCTCTGTGTGTGCACTCACACAGGGTAGTTTTCACCATTGGCTGCACATCAGAATCTCTTAGGGGAGCCAAGAAAATAGACGAAACAAACTCTACCAGTGTCTGATTTAGTTGGTCTGAGGACGGCCCCCATCCTGGGTATTTTTCAAAAAGCATCTAGGAGAACTTAACAATGCGGACACAGACCTGAGCATGTCTCAGCTAAGCCCCTTGAGTGGCAGGGGGAGCCACAGTAGGCTCCATCCACCCCACATGGCTGAGGCTCAAGCCTAGCTTTTGAAACAACTTCGCTTCTCTTTATAACATGGCAGAAAATAAACAGCCCCGGGAATGGGCTGTGGGTGGGAAAGAGAGGTGGAGGGAGAGAAGAGCAGAGAACCAGAGAGCCCGTGGAGAAGACGGAAGTAGGATTGACTTTCCCTGAATAGGTTTTATGGCCAGGGTCTGAAAGGTGAAGGATGTGCTTACTCTACCTAGTGAAAGATGTACCACCTGGGAAAATCCAGTGTTTCTATCATGATCATAGAGTCAGGCAACCACGGAGCAGTGATATTCAAGGCTCGTAAAAGGCCAAAAGCATCGCGGCAACTCCAAGCCCATTACACAGCAATTAGAAGTGACTTTGAGGAGTCTGCTCTGTGAGCATGAAAAAAACCCAGGAAACAGAGGTGGCAGGGACAGGCCCCTGAGAGGTCGCTAAGGGCTGTGCTCACTTTCCATTGCTGTAACAAAATACCTGAGAGAAATGAAATTGTCAAAAGGAAGGGCCAAGTTTGGCTCTAGGTCTTCATCCAGGCTCGCGTGGCCCACAGTGCTGAAAATCAGGATTGGAGTGTGGGGTGTGGGGAAGACTGCTCACTTCGTGGGCAGGGAAGCAAGCAGAGCAAGACGGGAAGCGGTTGGGCTTCAGTATCTCTGTCATGGCCCGTAGTGACCTAACTGCCTCCTGCCAGGCCCACCTCCTCCAGGTTTCATCACCTCAGAAGTCAGGGGACAAGGCCTGCTGCTTGTGGGTCACTTATCCAAAGCACAGAGCACTCTGTAGAAGGTGTTCACTGGTTACCTTAGAGATGGCAAAGTGACATGAGGCATAATAAAGAGGGATCTAGCTACAGGGTCTCCTTGGCTTCACGTGGGTTTCAACACTGGCTTTCTAGAAGGTAGGATTTCACTTCTTTTCCCAGCAGTTCTTTCTTTGTTCTATCTCTCCTCCTCTTGCATATTTATACTCAGAACAGGAGCCAGGAATCCATACTCCTGCTCACTGTCTTCTCTGGCAGAAATACTGAGGGAGAGCAGATGCCCAAGGCACTGCCCAACCTTGGCAAGAGCCACAGAAGACCATGGGCTGTCTCTGCCCACAAGGTCCCTGAGGACGGGGTAGGGAGGACAGGAGCAGAGCGCTGGGAGGAGGTGCTGTGGAGGAAGCTACTGTGGTGCACCTGTCTTTAACAAGATGAAGGCATTGACTGCTGCTCTCCTACAAGCCCTGGCGTTCCCTAGGGGGGTGCTGCTTTCCACTACACAGGGATGCATGGAGCTGCTTGTCATGATTAAAATGCCTCATGGGAGCAGATGCTTCTGTTTTTCTTTGAAAGATACTCAAAGAGCTGAGGACAGCAGCTTCCCTGGAAGCAGTGCACTGCATGCTAGGGCTGCCCAAGAAGGAGAGACGAGGCCCCGAGGCCCTCAGATTGCTAACTCTTGAGCCCATGGTTCCTCCACAGGGCCACAGTAGGAGGGTGGAGGACTGGGGTGTGCCTTTTTGAGCTCCCTGGTCATTCCTGAGCCCTGAGGCAGAACGACAGGGGTGAGGAATCAGCTTTGCCCCAAGTTCCACAGAGGCTAGCACGATAATAAGCCCGGGGAGACGCCCAAGTCCTGTAGATCTCCGTGTCAGGTTAATGGAGGAAAACACAGGTGTGTGGGTCGGAGAGAATTTGCCTGAGAGTATGCGCCTGTGCTTTTGAACCTGTGCCCCCGGCACAAGGGAAATCAACCAGACTCTACATGTTGTGAGGATTCTGTGTGGCAACCTAATCAAGGCTTAGTTTTTCATTAAAATTTCCATTAATACTGAAGCTGCGTAGAGCAGGTTGAGTGGGAATAGCCAAATGCACCTCCTGTCTCCCATTATCATTCTGAGGATCAGAGTGAGGTTGTGCACTTCTGACGGGGACATTAGCATTTTCCTCAATCTCCAGAGTCATACACTGATGGCATTTGGAGGTGATACCTAGGATTAGATCAGGCTGTGAGAGTGGGCTCCTGTTGGCATGAAGAGGAAGGGAGCCAGACCTGATGCACTCACTCTGCATCCCCATGTGAGGTCCTCCCCCATCCATGGTGCAGCGGTAAGGCCCCCAGCAGATGCTGATGCCTTGCCAATGGTCTTCCCAGCCTCCAGAGCCACGAGACAAATAAACCTTTTTTAAAGAAGCTATACGGGTTCAAGTATTTTGTAATAGTAACAGAGTGTAGACCAAGAGAGACAGAATTCTTCTCAGCTTTACCCCCAGGTAGCATGAGCTCATCTTTCCATGCCCAGCAGCATTCTGTCCCTTCCAGAGAGAAATATCTGTAATTTTACTCTAGTCTTCTGTGGCCTCCAACACATTATTTATAACATCAGGATTGTTTGAGAGTGTTTCTCTTTTTCCCTCACACTATGAGCAGAGACCATATGTTATTTGGTGTGTATCCTCTATGTTAAGTATGGGACAAATCATACAGAAGCTCCCTGTAAAAATTTCTAAAAACTGCTGTAAACTTCCTTCCTCCTGTCTGAGATGAGCCTCAGGACTCTTAGCAACCAAACCACTTATGTGCAGAAGAATAGTTCCCACTGAAAAGAAAATGCAAGCACAGATAGTACAACCTGCAAGTGGTGTTTGTGGGGTGATGCTGCTGACACATTTTGTTTACGTCACATCTGTATCTGGCCACTCAAGACTGCCGGCATTGAGCGAAACATGATCCAATGACAATATTCAAGGTGAGACTTAGAATAGTGGCTCTTAGTCAGGTATGAGTTCTAGGAGCTATTATAGTAGAAATACGCATCTATGGTCTACGTGTTTGAGCTTCCTCCTAAATTTGTAGGTGGAAATCCCAAGCACCAGCATTAGGGTTAAGGGAGGTGGGGCCTTTGGAAGGTGATGAGGCTGTGTGTGTGCAGCCCTTGTGAATATTAGTGAGGCCATATAAGAGAGGCCCTGGAGAGCTGCCCTGGCCCTCCCACCACATGAAGCCATACCTACAAGATACCGTCAATGAGAGCCCCAGGGAGTGGGCCCTCCCCAGACCCTAAGTCAGTGAGTGCCCTGAACACAGACTTCCTAGCCTCAGACTTGGGAGAAATCACATTTTATTGCTTATAAATTACCCAGGGTAAGGCATTTTTTTTTTTTTTTTAGACTTGGATAGACAATATTTATTTGGTGTGTTATAGGAAAGGTGGTCTGGTGGGAGAGACAGGATTTCTTGAGTGTGAGGGACCTGCTGTCACCTTGAATCACCAATATTCCTCCTCTCTTAAATTTGATTCTCCTTCACTTACTAGCTATTTGACTTCTGGCAAGTTAATTATCTCCCTGAGTCTTGATTTCTTCTTCTCTATTATTTTTATCATTAATATCATTTTTGATTGATAAATTATAATTGTTTACACTTATAGTACACAGTGTGATGCAATTAAATCAAGCTGATGAGAAATCCATCCATCTAAGGGTTGTGTGACGTCACCCAAGAGGGCCTAAGACTAGACACATTCTCAAGCCCCATGGCGATGGGCACAGACTGGGAAGCATGTGATGTGCGTTAGCCACCTGTCTCCGACACTTGGCTGTGTGACTCTGGGATGGTGCCCTAAACTTTACCCAGGCCACTGCTTCTTTTTATAAAATAGGGATCGTAACAGAGCCAATCCCTGAGGGTTGCTGCTCTGAAAATTCCCTCTCATATGGAATTATAAGAAGGTTTAGAATAGTTGATACTTGTATAGTCTATGTCTGAATTGCTGTTGTTTGTATGGATTCAGAAACTCTGCAGGTATGATTTTGGCATTTTTAGTTTGTAAGTGCTTCTCAGGGGATTCTAATTTGCACCTATAGTTCAGAACCACTTGCCTAGTGACTGTCTGTAGAAGTTAAAGAAACATTAATCAATAACAACTACAGTGAGATCTTGGTTAAGCAGGAAGAGCACAGACTCCTCATGTTCAGTTCTCATTTAGCAAATTATTTCTGGTTATCTGGCCATACTCCTCCTTACTAAATCTGTGATTGATAGTGTTGGGGATGACTTGAGATCCAGGGAGAGGGAAGCAAGAAAGTGTAAGAGATGATGGATCAACCATGGAACCAATCCCTGAGCGGCAGAGAGCTGAGTAGTCAGGAGTCTCCAGGGTTACTGCGCTGCCTAAGAGCTTGCTAAGATGGGACAAATCTAATGATCAGAAAGTTACAGCAAAGCTTATTGAGCAATAATCCATTCCCTTCACTCAGAAACAGTGAAGAAACATTCTTCTCACTTCTATGCCACAAGGAGAATAATATCAGTGATTTGTGCTGTCTGGTTTTCAAGTCCCTTTACCAACATGGTTCATGTTCTTCTTGTTGTTGTTGTTGATATAGGGTCTCATTATGCAGTTCAGACTTGTGGTGATCCTCTTGCCTCAGCCTCCCCAGAGCTGGGATTAGAGGTACGCACCACCACGCCCACATTCCGGGCCCACATGGCACGCCTGAGGCCCACATGGCGTGGGGTACTGGGGTCGGACTCAGAACCTTGTGCCTCCCACGCAGGCACTTAGACCACCGAGCTCTCTCCCCAGTCCATGATTCATGTTTTTCCCGCATGACACCAATGCTGATGCTTGAGTGCAGCCCTATTTTCTCCCCAGTGAAGTTTTGCTTTCCCCAGCTTTATTGGTAACAACTATGAGGTCTTTCATGAGAAGAATAGAAGGGCCAGTCACTGACACGTTGACCAGTCAACACTGCTTGTGCGGGTTATGTTTACTGGGGTCTGGAATGGCTTAATATCTGCCAAAGGACTCATAGGAAAAGAGGTTTTGGGCGACAGTTTCAGGTTGGTACCTTCCCGTTCCACAAAATTCAGATCCCTGTTTATCCCACAAAATGCTTGAGTGACTATGAAATTTTTCAAATACAGCACTTTAATTTTTGCCAAGAGCTATGTATCTCTTTGTCTATTTTATTTTAGGAGAAGATATCACTTTGAGTTAAAAGAAAAAAGAAACCTTTGGACTACTCTATGAGAGAGGACAAAATATTTCAAGGAAATAACTTTGCAAGTTGAGAGTACAGAAAAAAAAAAAAA
>NDGN010126531.1:0-12780 GCA_002564285.1 Tympanoctomys barrerae
CAATTTGATTTGAAACTGTCTCATTGCTATTTGTTTCTCAATAAAATTATGAAAAAAAATAAGTTCATGACCACCAGACTAACACTAAAAAGACTACTGACAGATGTTCTAGAAAGAGACAGAAATGATCACAGCTTCAAGATCAACAGAAAGGGACCACCAAACAGATCAAGTAACTAAAAATAGGGAAGTAGTATGGAATATGTAAGAGGAAAATGACCTGACAAAGATAAGCCAGTACATATGAGTTTTAACCATCAGTGCAAATGGCCGCAATACACCAATCAAAAGCAAAAGACAAGCAGAATGGATTAAGAAAGAAACTTCAAGAGTCAGCCTGATAGTTCAGTGGACTAAAGTGACTGCTAAACAGAGCATAGGGACCTGGGTTCGATCACTGGTATGCTATGTCAGGCCCGCCCACAGAGCACACTGAGCTACAACTGAGACTGGGTGTGGTGGTATATGCCTGTAATCCCAGTACTTGGAAGGCTTAAAACAGGAAAATCAACATAAGTCAGAGCTACATAGTGAGAATCTGTAGACCCTGTCCTAAATATAGAAAAAGAAAAGCAAAAACAAAATTCAATAAAATGCTGCATATAAGAAACACATTTAGGAGCCAGGTTGAATAAGTGCTTGCCTTGTAAGTGCAAGGACCTTAGTTCAATCCCTGGTTCCAGAAAAAAAAGAAGAAAAAAAGAAAAACATTTAATTCAAAACTAAATTCACAGAATGAAAGTCAATGGATAGAAAACAATTCTCCATGCCATGAGAAATCCGAAAAAAGCCGGGGTATCTATCCTGGTTGCTGACAATATCAACTTCAAACCAAAACTTATCCAAAGAGATAGTGAAGGTCACTACCTACTTGTAATTTGCAAACTACAAGGGGAAGAGGTGACAATTATAAATATATATGCACCCAACGTAGGAGCACCCACCTACATAAGACAAATATTATCAGAGATGAAAAATCAAATGAGTAATAGTACAATAATAATGGGTGACTATAACATCCAGGGTCACAAAAACACAGATCAACTAGGCAAACAGTCAGCAAAGAAATAACAGAACTAAACCAAACTGTGAAGAAATTTTCTTGGTAGAGCTTTACAGAGTGTTTCATACCACAACAGAATATACATTCTACTCAGCTGCACATGGGATGCTGTCCAAAATAGACCACATACTAGCACACAGTGCACTCTTAAGTGAGTGAAAAGCAGTTGAAATTATCCCATGCGTACTATCTGATCACAGTGCAATAAAACTGGAAATTATTGTAAAACAAAACCACAAAATACCATAAACACATGGAAGTTAAATAACAACCCTCTACACAGTCAGTGGGTCACAGATGAAATTAAGGAAGACGTTTAAAAAATATTTACAATCATAAGAAAATGCATAAACAACTTACTGAAACCTGTGGGATACAATGAAAGCTCTCTTAGGAGGAATATTTATACCAGTAAATTTCCATGTTGGGAAAACAGAATAAATCTAAATGAACAATTTTATGCTGTACCTCAAACTCCTACAAAAAGAAGAGCAAGTCAAGCCCAAATCTCAAAGATGTCATGAAATTATAAAAATTAAGGGAGAAATTAATGCAATAAGAATGAAGAAAACTATGAGAAGAATGAAAGAATCAAAGAATTTGATCTTTGAAAGAATAAGGACCAGAGAGATGGCTCAGTGGAATACATGCTTCCCTGGAAAGTGCAAGGGTCTCAGTTCAATCTCCAGTTTTGAAAAAAAAAAAAAAAGCAAGAATAAGTACAATTGATAAATACCTAGCCAACCAAATCAAAAAGAGGAAAGTAAAAACCCAAATTAATGCAATAAAAAAGGAAAAGGGCAAAATCACCACAGACCCTAGAGAAATTCAGAAGATCATCAATACCTACTTCAAAAATCTGTATTCTCACAGGATGGAAAGCACAGAGTGAATTGGGAAGTTTCCTAAATACATATGAAAGGCCAAGCTGAGTTAAGAAAATATACAAGCTCTGAATAACCAAATAATAATAAACAGAATTGGAAATTTAATAAAAGCCCTACCAACCAAGAAAAGCCCAGGCCCTGATGGATTCACAGCTGAATTCTACAAGAAACTTAAGAAGATTTAATGCTGACTTTTCTCATACTCTTCAATGAAATTGAAAGGGAAGCAATTCTTATAAACATATTTCTGGAGGTAAATATTACTTTGATTCCAAAATAAGACAAAGATACAACTAAAAAAGAGCTATAATCCAATCTCTGTAATGAATATAGATACAAAATTCTTCAACACAATACTAGCAAACAGAATGCAAGAAACTATCAAGAAGATTATACATCATGACCAAGTGGAATTCGTACCAGGAATGCAGGGACAGTCCAACATACTCAAATCCATAAATGTAATACACCATATCAATAGAATCAAGAACAGAAATCACATGATCATCTCAATAGGTACAGCAAAAGCTTTTAACAGAGTCCAACTCACATTCATGATAAAAACCTTATAGAATAATTGGAATAGAAGGTCTGTATCTCAAACTGATAAAAGCCATCTACAAGAAACCAGCAGCCAACATCATCCTGAATGGGCAAAAACTAAAGGCCTTCACTTTAAATGAGGAATGAGAAAAGGATGTCTACTGTCCCCAATACAGTTCTGGAAAAATTAGCTAAAGAAATTAGACAAAACAGAGAAATCAAAAGAATAAGGATTGGAAAAGAAGTGAAATTATCATTATTTGCAGATGAAATGATACACTATATAGAGGACCCCAAAACCTCCACCAAAAATCTTGTAGATTTAATCACCAAAATCAACAATGTGGCAGGAGATAAAGTCAACATCTAAAAATCAGTAGTATTTTTGTGTACAAACAATGAACACACTGAGAGAGAAAATAGGGAAACCACGCTTTTCACAATAACATCCAAACAAAATGAAATGCTTAGGAATATTTAGTACAGGACATAAAAAATTTATACACTCAAAATTATGTTTGAGTTTCTGAGAAAAGAGATCAAAGAAGATTTGAGAAAATTAAAAAATCCCATGATCCTGAATAGGAAGAGCCTATATAGTGAATGTGGCCATACTCCCAAAATTGTTATACAGATTCAATGCAATCCCAATTAAGATATCATTATTATACTTCACAGAGCTAGATAGACCTTTCCTCAAATTCATTTGGGACTTGAAGAGACCAAGAATATGAAAAGCAATCCTGGGAAACAAAGGAATGGCAGGAGGTAACACAATCCCCAACCTGAAATTACACTATAAAGTTACTGTCATACTTGCACACAGACCTGAGGATTAATGAAACAGGTCAGAAGATGCACATGTAACTGCAAAGACACTCAGCCACCTTAATTTTGATCAAGGGGACAAACATATTCATTGGAGGAAAGATAGCTTCATTAATATTTGGTGCAGGAAAAACTGGCTTTCCACATGCTAAAGGCTAAAACTAGACCAATTTCTATCACCATGCACAAAGCAACAGTCTAAGTGGATCAAAGATTTACACATTACAGTAAAAACACTAAATCTTCTGGAGGAAGATATAGGTTAAAATCTTAAAGGCATACAGGTAGGTAGAGAATTCGTGAACAAAAAGGAAACTGCATGGGATATACTTCAAAGAATCAACAACTAAGATCTGAACTTTATGAAAACTCTGCACTTCAAAGCAAATCTTCAACAAAGTAAAATAAATCCAACAAACTGGGAAAAAATTACAACCAACTGTCCCTCTGAAAAAGGCCTTCTATCTAGAACATATAAAGAATTTAAAAAAATCAGGATTTCCAAATTCAAAGATCCAATACAAAATGGACACCTGAGATGAATATACAAATATCAAAGGAAGAAATACCAATGGCAAATAAATACATGAAAAAAATGTTCAACATCGTTTTTCAGTCAAGAAAGGCAAATTAAAAGCAACACTGAGAGGACAGGCCAGATAGCTCAGCGTACTAAAGCACCTGCTTAGGCAGAACACAGAGGCCAGGGTTTGATCCCCAGCTTGCCATGCTGGCTTTGCCCCTGGGGCATACTGAGATATTGACTGAGACTGGGCATGGTGGTGTGCATTTATAATTCCAGCACTTGGGAGGCTGAAAACATAAAAATCATTGTAAGTCTGATCTCCGTAGTGAGATCTTGTAGACCTTGTACTAAATACAGTTTTAAAAAAAAGCACTGAGATTCCTTCTCACCCCAGAACGAATGGCTAACATCATGAAATCATGTAATAACTAATGCTGGGGGGGCTGTGGAGGAAAAGGAACCCTTTTGCACTGTTGGTGGGAGTGCAGACTGGTAGAACCAACCTGGAAATCAGTGTAGAGATTCCCTCAAAAGGTAGGATTAGAGATCCCATTTAAGTCAGCTATTTCTCTCCTGGATATTTTTCCAGAAGAAGTGAAGACCTCATACCAGAGCAATATACGTGCACCTGTGTTTACGGCAGCACAGTTTTTCCATAGCTAAATCCTGCAAACAACCAAGATGCCCATAACTGAGGATGAATAAAGGAAATCTGTTCTTTCTGAAAATAAATAGCTAAAAATATATACAAAATATATATTTGCATAAATATGGTTGTATACATACATATATATACATTTATATATGTACATATATACATTTACATATATATATATACACACACATATTCATGTAACCCAATTTCAAACGTTCTACATGTAACACAGTTTTCTGCTTGTGAGACATAGCAAGGTTTTGTAATAAATATAATTATGAGACTTACTGTGCCCTGGATAAGGAGGATTATATAATTTCATCAATAGGATAAGTACATGACTAATGCATGGCATAAATGGACATGGTTTAGTCAAATGTCACCTTGCTAGTAAAAGTCACATACTGAGAACTGGAGCTGGTACTTCAGAGGTGCTGACGCTTGGAGATTTCAAGTGCCTTCAGAGCACGTATGGACAAAAGCAGGAAGGCTTTAATGACACAGTGTGGGTACCCTAGACAGGTTCAACAGCATCGGAAGATAGCTGACTGTGTCCCTGAGTTGGAAGGCAAATGTAGCAGCAGACACTTTTCTTAAGCCTCGCCCTGAGCTGGCAGGGCTCAGGTGCTCTGTAACCTCAAATTTCCTTCTACATCCACGTGTCAGAATCTTTTTCTTTTTGCATCAGTAATTAGCTATGCCTCCTTAGTGTCCAAGGCACGTGGGCTTATCGCACCCCTGATACAAAAACAAAACAGAAAAATATTCCTGGTGTCCTTGTTGTTATTGTTTTCAAATATCATGCCAGCCTTGTAGCCTCACAAAGCGTAATGTCATAATAATACAGACATCAAAAGTAAACCACACCTGCTTCTATGATTCACAACTTCAAAAATCTCAAGTAAACTGTGGAATAACTAGTAAACCTTAAAATGAATGTGTACATCTAAATACTCCTTCTAGTTTTGAAGCAAATACATTCTTTTGAAAAGGCGGACTGGTGCCTGAGTCTGAGAAGCAATATTTAATAAGCCTCATTGTGAAAATACTCTAGAATACACAATGGTGCGATCAAATGTGCAAACACAGAGACACCTATTTCAGTAAAGACTCTATAATTATCATGTCATCTGATGTTTTAGAACATCATGTCCCTAGGGCCGGTGACATAGCTCAGCAGGCTAAGTGCCTGCTCTGGCAAGCACAGGGACCAAGGTTTGATCTCTGATCTCACATGCACTGCAGGCTCTTCCTCCAGGGTGGGCTGAGCAGACAACCAAGTCTGGGCATGGTGTAGTACGCCTGTAATCCCAGCACTCTGCAGGCTGAAAACGGAAGGATCACTATGAGTTTGATCTGTGTAGTGAGACCCTGCACCAAATATATAAATGAAAAAGAAAGAACATCACATCCCTTTATTTTGATGATGTTAATATGTCTGGTAATATTTATGTCCTCAAAATATTTTAAAATAGAGTTACAGAAAATTAAACTGCAGCATAATAATACATGTAATATTAAAAACTCTACAGGTATTCAATATGAAACATAAAATTTTTCCATATTTTAAAAAATATATGCAAAATTCTATCCAGATATCCATGTTGTGGACATCTAACAAGTTTTTGATAGGAATAATATTAATTGGCAAAAATCCCTTTGAAATACACTGTGGAATTCCCTGACTCTGTCTGCTAAAACATATTTCATATCCCATCAATTTGAGTCCTAAATTCAAAGCCACAAAAATCCATGCCTATGTGTGCCAAAGACACATGCTGGAATATTTACATTGGTGATAATCATTGTGGTGACAAACTCGAAACTGTCCAGGTGGCCACCACGGGAAAATGTGCATATGGAATACAGAATGCAAGAAGCGCATGGGAATGAGTAGCCCACAACTGTCCTCGCTGATATGAATGAATCCAGATGCAAAAGAACATGATTATTTGGTATGCATAAAGAACAGACTCTAGCCAAACTCCGCTGGTAAATATCAGAAGCAGCCGGATCATTGCAGGGGCACCGAGTGTGTCCGTGTAGCCGGAATATTCTTCCTCTTGGCTTTCTAGGACTCGATATTCTGGTACAATCTCTTCAAGAACACCATGATGGTGTACAACGTAATCTGTTCTTTTGTTTTATGTGTATGCACAATTTTGTAAAAATAAACACATACTAAGAATGACGTTGAACAGAAAGCTGTGCTGGAAAATGTGTAAGACAACCTCTTCCCCTCTCAGTATTTAATTCTCGAAAAATGGTCGAGGCTGCGTTTTCTTAACCCTGTTTTTGGAATATCCTCAGACACGGACGGCGCTGTACATCCCACAGGAAATCTGGCTCGCTTGTGGTTCACTGGCTTACACTGCTTTGTGGTTTTACCGCCATGTACTCAAATTGTCACGGGGTTGAATTTGTTTCAAGGTATTTATTGTGAGGAAAAAGCATACTTTTTAAAAGTAAAACTGCAATTCTCCAAGAGTCTAATTGCTGTATAAAATATTTTTTCTTTCTTTACAAAGAAAACACATTGCATGCAACAGACATGTTTCCTTTATAGGAAAAGATAAAAAAAACTAGATAATATCACAAATGAAATGTAAATAAATAACAAAATAAAAAGTTCCACAAGGGCTGCTGGACATGGCTTTTTTAATTTACATAGTAAAAAACTGTTAGTAGGTTCCTAGAATCAATTCAGCAGAAAACATTTTTGATTAGGATTAGGGGAGAGTCAACTAAAAACTGAAACAGATGTTCTGGGAAACGTGGGGGCTGCTCCAGTGCTGGTCCCATAACTATGACCCCTGTCCTTGCCAGAGAAGACAGCAGTGGAAAAGAACAGGATGGGAGGAGACTAGTCGTGGTACAGGCTTATAGGCTTTGGTCCTTTTGACTGAGCCTGATTGGTAATATGTTTAACAATATGCTATGGTGGGCTGTAGCTGTAGTAATCATCAGCTCATAACACCCGATAAGCTGAGTCAGCGCAGTGCTGGGTGTGGAAGCCCCACCCGAGGGCTGTTGCCAACAGCACGGCATGAGAACTGGAGGAGGAGTGCCGCAAAGCTGTGGATTCTCCTGGAGAACCCCGGCATGCTGGCTTTCCTGACGTGAACTCCGCTGTTGTCATTGTTGGAGGAGCTCGGGTCCTTGCTGTCACTGAGGGCCTGCAGTTCTCTTCCGGGGAGCTCTGGCCCTCGCCTTAGGCATAGCTGTTTCCCAGCTCCCGTGCAGGTCCCTCGGCCTGCTGGCACAGTTCCTTCTTCCTGCTGGCACGGACGTGCTCGCTCTCACCACTGGGCTTCGGGCCTTCCCAGTGCAGATCCATGACACAGACTAGTATGAGCCATTGTCATGGGCGCTAGCCCACCAGCGGGACTTGTAGAGGACATTGCCCCAGGCTCCAGGTCTTCATCTGGACACACGCAAGACGTTGCCACAGGACCCGGGCCCTCCGCTGGATTCTTCGGGTCTCCAATACACGGACAGTCCTCTTGTATTCTTATTCATTCGATTTCCTGGACGAGTTATAGCATAATTCTATAAATCCTATAAATTAGGTGTCGTGTATTCAATCTACTCCCTTGCAAGCCCTGACCACAAGGCAAGTTGAACTCTTAAAATAATACTACTAATACAAAGACCATGTTCATAATCCTGAGACTTGGGCAACCATGAAATCTCACTGTGACTCTGGTGACGTCCCAGCATATGCCTAATGTGGAGATTTTGGCATGAACACAGCCAGACTTAAATTTCTAATTTGATATCGTAGAGCAGATTGTTCAATCAAAAGACATTGGGGCATTTTGAGACTAACATTCATTTATATGTTTATAATAAGTGATCTATTCATTCAAACCACATTGTGAATACTACCATTTCTTTAAATTATACCTTTTATGTCTTTGGCAGAAAATTAGGTTCATTTGGTTTCATAGAGAATTACAGATAATACAAATAGATACCTAAACTCTTGACCTACAATGTCCACTGGAATAATAAGAAAGAAAGCACCAAATAAAACTTGTGTATTTATGTCAAACAAAATTGCGAACCATGTCTGTCTTTATCACTTGCCAAGAAAAAGTAATAAGAGTTACCTTATAAGAAGTGTAATGAGAGTTACTTTAAGACCATGAGCATCTGTATAATTTACTTGGAGATGTTACCAGTTTCCAGGATAGTTGTTTTATTTTACAAGCTGGGGATTCTCTACCACAAGTAGAATCACAGAATAATTATGCTTAAAATTTGAGAGTTTAAAATTCATAAGAAATCCTGAAACAGTAGGATGCTGATAATTTACTTTTCCAAATTTTAAATACATATGTGGCTCTATCTTTCTGTTTCCATTTAAAATGAAGTTTGTTGTGCTAGAATGTGAGATATTTCCATTAAGCTGAGTCAATAAGAACGTAACAATGTTTAATTTTTCAGCAAGTTGTTGTTCCTAATCTCCAGATTAAGAAGATCATTTTTCATGAGGAGCAATTTTTAGGATGGGTGGATATAAAAATATTTCATAGAATAAGAAGATATATTTTTCATGAGAAATATGTAAAGGAAGTATTTTATTCTGAGACACACTAAAATCCTTTGCACATCTGATTTTTGTTTAGCTATTCTCCCTTTTGGAACTATCATGGGCTAGGCTCTGCTGCCAAGATTCCGATTGTGTACCCCAATACTCAGTGCTTCAGCACGTGAGTGAGTGTGGGGGCAGGGCTGCCCGTGTGAATGCATGCTCACAAGAAGAGGCAGCGGATATGGTCGGGCACTGGATATGCGCAGAAGAGAGGGTCAGAGGAAGGTGAGGAGAATGGGTGTCCCAAACCAAGGAGAGAAGGCTTGCATTGTATGTACAATATCCAGGTAAATGCTTAGAGCTTTGCAG
Source organism: Tympanoctomys barrerae (assembly GCA_002564285.1). Classification (NCBI taxonomy): domain Eukaryota; kingdom Metazoa; phylum Chordata; class Mammalia; order Rodentia; family Octodontidae; genus Tympanoctomys; species Tympanoctomys barrerae. Next base: position 9,409 of record NDGN010126531.1, read on the forward strand.
TAAGTGTTTCTGGGTTATTACATTTTTCTCTCTAACTCTTTCTCTCTGTCTCCCTCTGTCTCTGTCTGTGCCTCTTTGTCTCTCAATGTCTTTCTCTGTCTCTGTCTCTCTGTCTCTTTGTCTCTGTGTCTTTCTGTCTCTCTGTCTCTCTCTGTCTCCCTCTGTCTGTCTCTGTCTGGCTGTCTCTCCTTCTCTCTCTCTCTCTCTCTCTCGTATCTAGAAATGCTAATGGATTTTACACATTTTTGTTTACAGCACATTGTTCTGAATTTCTTTCCATTATTTTCAAAAATAAAATATTTGCTTCTAACAATTCTAAGTACATACTTTACTGATCTTAAATACTGGAAATTCCATTAAACTAGTATAATTTTAAAATTACAGAGGGTTGGGCAAGATATATATTATATATATATGTGTGTGTGTGTGTGTGTGTGTGTGTGTGTGTAGGGTGGTTTGGATAATTGTACTGCTGATTTCTGCTGGTCTACAAAGGAGAACAGATGATGCTTGAATTTTTTTCTTGATCTTTTTAATCTTATAATTCTTTTCTTTTTTTAAAACCAGTTGTGCATGCTTATATCTGAACAGCTAATTTGAAAACAACAGTATACAATACAACAACCATTGTCAAATTCCTATTTTTTGTTTGATGAAGTTCTGTGTCATTTCTATTTTTTTTACTGTCCCTTAGATAATAAAAAAATTAAAAATAAAATAAAATTATACTCTCTCCAAAAACATTTTCTGTTTGCATTTATACCTATGCAAGAACAATTGTTTTGGATGTTGAGGTTGTACTATACATTTCCAGTAGAGTTATTTGAAAAAGAACATCACATTTTTACTGTAACTCAGAAAGTGTACAATATGAGAAATATATTCACACACACAATATTGAAAAAATACAAGTTGTCTCTCATTCAGTTACACATCTTATTATTTTATTAACTATAATATTATAAAGGATAATTTTCCACGATTAATTTATTTTAAGGTTATCTATTTAATTAGTTCATCATAAAGACCTTGTTCATGGTCACATTTCTGTGAGTATTTTCTTTACAGCCACTTCATATAAGCTGCATCTCCTAAGGGTGCATAGGTTTCCTTGGGACACATTGTAATGTGTGTGGTGTTTTAGAACCTATAAGAAAAGTAGCCTGAATTTCCTGTCAATGAAATTATTCTATACATGGAATATCTCTGGATATCAAGATGCCACAGGAGAGTGAAGGTATGTCTATTAATTCTTGCTCATAACTTCAATTCTAAAATGACTGTCAATTTCACATAATACATTTGTTTATGTTATATATGTCATATGTCCCTGTGCATATAATACTCATAATCAATCTTGTTGCTCAGGAACTTCTCTAGAAAGGAGAAAGCATTAATCAGTACAAAATTGATACTCAAAGTAAGTTTCACAATTTTTGTAAGGATATATAAATTTGTCTCTGTTATGCCCCCAAAATGTTACTTAACTGTGCCCTCGAAAATTTGACAGCTCCTAATATATGAGTAATGATGTGACACGAGATCTTGCTGCTGCCCTCTGGTGCGGTCTCAGTCTTGGGAAATTCAGTGATGTTTGTAGGCCTTTCTGGATGCATCAGATGCTAGATAACATATATTCACAAAGGGATCAGAGGTGAGGATTTCTATCTAGCACTACCTTGCATTATTGTTACTTGTTAGACTCAATTTCTGATTATGTAGGCCTAGAAACTACTCTATGGAACATCAACCTGGCAGGCATTCCTTCATGTCCTGGAGTGACTTCATACTTCTTCTCCCAGTATCTACCAAAAACAAATCGGCACACACACACAAAAATAAATAATGCTAATATTAAACATGTATTTCTCCATATGGATAAAAGGACCCTCAAACTTAAAAAATGGCTAATATATATGTAATAAGACAGGGGCTGGGGAGGTGGCTCAGTAGAATTAGTGCTTCTCTGGCAAGTGCAAGGGCCTGAGTTCTATTCCTGGTTCTGAAAACAAACAAAATAATTTCTGACTCTGAAGTCCCGCTGGGGACATTCAGATGGATAAAACCATCATTGTGCAATAATCCTAAAAGGGAATGACTTTACAAACACTCCCTTCTTCACATGTACCCCTTTCAAGGAAACTCATTTTTGCATTTTGCCCCTATACAAAACAAAGACCTAAAAACACATTGGCTGTAATTTTTAAGTAAAACAGGGAGGCAATAAGTCAGTAGCACACTGAAGGTCTTTTGCAGATTTTCAGATCAAAATCAATGCTGATGAAATATTGAGCTTCATTTGTTGATGTATTATTGTCTGTCTTCACATTTTTAAAACAGCCAGGGTTAAAAGTTTAAATATAATCTATGATCTTTTCCGTGGTGAAAGAATAGCACGGGTAGACAAATTACGAGAGCGCGAATGATGCTCAAAGCTATTTGACATGGTCATAGTTAAACGTTTCTGACATATTTCATGTCAATGTATACAGCGTCTGCAGTGTTGTTAGTGTAATCTATATCTGGTGTAAAATAGCTTCTCGCTTAGTATTTGAAGACTAAATGAACTAGTGAATGGATGAATGAAATTGAATGCTATTACTTCACCAAAAGAATGTTTATCTTTGAAAATGCTTTTGAAATTTTTGAAATTTAGACTAGTAACTGTGACACTTAAAACTTAACAGTAGAATTCTTGGTATTCTCCAAGTAAAAAGAGGACATACATTCATGAGTATTCATTAATAGGATAACCCCAAATTTTCATTAAAATATTATCACTAGTTTACTAATCCAGTGACTTCAGATAGTGTTTAAGATATTTGAATGATCTAAATGCTCAGTCCTGTCCCTTGATTCTGTTCAGTGTCTTTAACAGGTGACAAGTATACTGTGCCATTGTGAAAAACAAATCATTTATTTATTGAATCATTTGTTGGGAAACGGATGCTCTAGTGAGGCCGCAATACTAAATGAAATAAATCAGACACACAGGCTTAAGCATCACATGGTTTCTTTAAGTGAGAAATTCAACTTACAAATAAAGAGCACATTAAAGATAAATGGCAGGAAGTAGGGAAGTAGACTTTCTTCAAAGGGGAAGGGCTCAAAAGGTGGAGGCAGGAGGGAAAGAAGAGGCGAAGGGCAGCTCAGGTAATCAGAGTGTGCTAGGTCCATGCACTAGTTCTGCAAAATGGACGCAAGCATCGTGTGTTGAAAGCATGGGCTAGGGTCGGGGAAATAGCTCAGGAGAATAAGCACTTCCCGGCAAGTGTAGGATTCTGAGTTCAATCCCTGGTTCCGCACACAGAAAAAAAAAAGAGAAAGAAAGAAAGAAAGAAAGAAAGAAAGAAAGAAAGAAAGAAAGAAAGA
>NDGN010126548.1:0-11433 GCA_002564285.1 Tympanoctomys barrerae
CCCCCCCCACTAAATAAATGTTAAAAAAATATTTAAAAAAATAAACTCAGCCTGGGCCATTTACACTGCCTAAAAAAATACTGGTTTGAAGTCTGAAGCCAGTTAGAGATGGTAATATTGGGAGAGAAGAGCCTGGGCGACAGACCAAGCAGTCATTGCTAATGTGCTTTGGGACGGCAGGCTGGCTTTGGGTGGTTTGGAGTATGCCGGCCTGATGTTCTGCTGTGTGATAGTAATGAGAGTTAGCCTCTGTGCTTCCTAGATTTCTTATCTGTGGAAAGGCATGACACACTGTTCCCGAGAACTGTGCACATCCACCTGAATAGTAGGGCAGGCCCCATTTCCTGTCCCTGTGGCTTCAAACGCTCCTGTCTTCACAGGGAGTCGCTGGAGCATCTTTGGCACAACAGATTATGTGTGTTCTTTCCTAGGATGAATGAAATGAACCTGAGCCCAGTGGGGATGGAGCAGCTGACCTCCTCCTCTGTGAGCAATGCCTTGCCTGTCTCAGGAGGACACCTGGGCTTGGCTGCGTCGCCCACGCACAGTGCCATCCCTGCCCCAGGTAAGCAGTTTCCCCAGCTCGCTGCCTCGTGAGTCTGAAGGGAGCAAGGAGGACCTCTGGAGAATCCAGTGGGACCTGGCCGTGCTGGGTGTGCTGCACAAGAGAAAACGTGCTTGTGCCTCCCTGCGCATTTCTCTGGTGATCTCTGGGGTCAGGAGCCTTCTGTGCAGAGCTGTAATCACCTCTGCTTTCATTTGGGGTCGCCATTCATTGGGTACATATGGGCACCATGGCTGGGACAAATACCCGACATACAGATGAAGGAAGGAAAGGCTTACTTAGCTCACAGTTAATGGAGGTTTCAGTCCATCCTCAGCTGACTCCCAGGCAGAGTGGCCCCTGGCAGGGGAAAAGAGCAAGAGAGGGTAAAGGGAGGGGCAGCAGCTCAGGCACCTAGCTAGCTGGTGCTCTCTCCCATCCTTACATTATGATGCAAATTACCTGCCAGGGTAGGTGCAGCATCCACACCCACAATCGTCAATCACAAATTCCAGAAGCAGCCCCTTGACTGCAGGAGGCTTAGGGGGACACCTAGACACAAACCATAACACCCAGGGTTAGTGGAAGAGAACAGTCACACTTGCTTTCTAATTCCCAGAAAGCATGGGAAATTGGACTCTATTTTCTACTGGATTTGAAATTGAAAATCTATGGGCCTGGAACTCTGGGAAAGAGGCAGGCCCAGAAATGGCTGTCAGGGAGAAGAGCCCACCGGAAGCCCCTTCTGCCCTTCACTGTGCTTTGACAACCTTCTCCATAAGGTTTTATTTTCTTTTTCTATTAAAATGGCAAAAGAATGAGTAAGCTACTGGTTCGCAAGCGTCTGTGAAACCTGGGCGTGGCGGCCCATTGTGCAGTTCCAGCACTCGGGAGGCTGAGGCAGCAGGGTTGCTGTGAGTTTGAAGCCAGCCTGGGCTACATTGCGAGTTCAAGGCCAGCCTGAACTGCACATTGAGACCCCATCTCAAAATAAAAAAGGGTCTATGGCATTGTCACGAATTGGACCTTATCAAAATAGGGGTTATATTTGGGAGTACTTTAAATAAATGGGAGGTGTTTACAAGTTTTTCTATAGAGAATTGCCTCTTTATTAGTAAAGTGAAGCAATTGAGTTAAGATTCATTAAAACTAATACCTGCTTACATTCCTTTTGTGAAGTGCCCAGTAAATACAGAAACGTAGGAGTTGTTAGCCGTCTGCCTGTCTCCTGGGCAAGCGTTCCTTTGATAGGCTCTTGTTACGACAAAAAGTGTGTTGACAGCATTGCCTGACGCAAAAATGTCGGAACAGCGTGGCTCAAGTCTGCACGTTCGCGGCGACACTGCACTGTGCAGTCCTTTCACCTCCCTGCGGGTGGGGACATCGCAGTTTCCGTTCTTTATGGGCTGTGTAGCACAGAGTGTACGCGAGACTGTGTGGAAGTGTCCGCGTGCAGTTCTACACTTGCAGCAGACTTCCGAAGTAGAAGCAGATCTATGAGATTTTTACAAAATGAAACATTCTTACTCCGTAGAGTGGAAAATATAATCAAGTAAAACCCAAAACCAGTCCAGACAACCACAGACCACCATGTGGATAGTTCATATTTCTTTCCATTTTTGCTGTCTATATAGTTTTCCTTATTATTTAAACTAAGTTTTCAGTTGTAAATTAAATGTGGTACTTAAAAGCAGTCTAGACAACTGCAGGGTCAGGTTGGCCTCTTCAGTAACTCGAGTGCTTGTGTTTCCAGACGCTACCGCAGGGGCTGCTGAGGTGAGAGTGTCACCAGTGCGAGAAACCCTTTTAAGAAGTCTAGCCTTAGCGACAGAGATAATTTTTAAGTATTTTCTTTTAATTAAAAAACTTGTTTTGTAGGTCTGCCAGTGGCGATTCCGAACCTGGGTCCGTCCCTGAGCTCCCTGCCTTCTGCTTTGTCTCTGATGCTTCCGATGGGAATTGGGGACCGTGGGGTGATGTGTGGGTTACCCGAGAGAAGCTACGCCCTCCCCCCGCCGCCGTACCCTCCCCTGGAGAGCAGCTACTTTAGAACCATCCTCCCTGGTGAGTTGGGAGGCGTTGGGCGCGGGGCGGGGGCGGCAGCCCTGCTCCTGGCCTGAGGGCCGCTTTCCTCGTCGCCGCCCTTAGCCCGTGCTCCGTCCTCTGCGTGCACCTGCCGTCTCTCTCCTCCAGCACCTCCTGGGCTCAGGGCTTCTGATCATGCAGTGGACTTTACCAGCCACATGTCCTGACGCAGGGTTATGCTTTTTGAAGTTTATTTAATTTTTGTTTTGTTACAAGAGTATTATATGCTCACTTCTGAATACACAGCAAATAGGGAGAGACGAGAACCACTCCACATCTCTCACATCTTTTCAGTGTGCTTTTTTGGGGAGGCATGTAGATATTTTATTATTTTTCACATTTAATACCATACTTTCTATATAATTTTTACTTTTTCACTGCACTTGCCCCCCTGTTGTTGTGTCCTCATAATTGTCTTAATGGTGCATGACCTCTGTGCAGTGGATCTTTGATGGATTATCATCATCGATCTTGACTGTGGGGCAGGATGGTTTTTCCAGGCTTTTATTAGTATTGTAATTGATGTGAATGCTTGTGTGTGGTATTGAAAAATTTTAGGGAAGATTGCCGTAAGCAGAATTTCATGCGAGAAGATGACAAATTTCAGGTGGTCACTATACTCCCCAAAGAGCTTTTAGTGACGTATTCTTGCACTGCCCGCGTACCAGGTGACATTTTGCCGCAACCTTATACCACAGATCTAAACGTAGAGAAATTCTTTTGAGATGGAGTCCTCTTATGTAGTCTAGGCTGCCCCGAGCGACAGTCTCTTCCTTAGTCTCCACAGTGCCGGAGTGTAAACAGCCGCCAGGCACCTGGCAGCGTGTTTTACAAATGTTTTGAGTTGAGTGTGGCTCAGAGATAGAGTGCTTGGGTTGGGGATGTGGCTCCCTGGCTAGAGTGTCACCTGGCGGGCTCGCGGCCTCGGCTGGACTCTTCTCACTATTTCTTATGGAGCAGACTGTGAGGTGTTAGGACTCACAAGCTGCAGTTGCGAGAATGTTAAAGACCGCATTTAATTGGTCGGTTCCAGTTGTCTCCAAAGGCATCTACGGTTTCTAGGAACTGAATTTTACAGGAAAAATTCAAATGGGGTATATGTATGTTATTTGTGTAAATATTCATTAGAAGTAGATTATCTTAATTTATATTTATAAGGAAAATAGCTGCTAGCACTTGTTTTTTTACTGATGACAAAACTTCACATTTATTAAAGGTGGGAAAGAAAAGCAGAAGCATGAGCTGGGGTGATGGCTCAGTAGAATTAAGTGCTTCCCTGGCAAGCACAGGGGCCTGAATTCAATCCCCTGTTCTGCCAAAAAAAAAGCAGCATAGGGGAAAAGTGAGCTCTGAGAGGTGGGTTTGGGCTGAGTAAAAAGGGAAGCAAAATAAAAATAAAGTACACTCCCGAGCTAGGGTGGCGCCTCCAGCCCCTGGAAGCACTACACGTTCGTTTGCCATCGCTGCCCTAGAGGGCAGGCTGGGCTCGCGTAGGAGGCAGTAGCCCACTTGATGCTTCTCGTGTTTAACATTATACTAAACAGTCTCTGGCGTGTCGTGTTTTCTCTCCTCAGGCATCTTGTCCTACCTAGCGGATAGGCCGCCGCCTCAGTACATCCACCCCAACTCCATCAACGTTGATGGCAGCGCGGCCCTGTCCATCAGCAGCAGCGCCTCGCCTCTAGATCCCTATCAGTCTGGTGGAAGTGTCGGGTTGGAACCGGGCATTGTCCCGATAGACTCCCGTCCTGTGAACACGCATGGCGCCCAGAGTCTGCATCCCAGCGATGGCCATGAGGTGGCCTTGGACACCACAATCACTATGGAGAGCGTTTCCAGGGTCACCAGCCCACTGTCCACGGATGGGATGGCAGAGGAGCTCGCCATGGACGGTGTTGCTGGCGAGCACTCCCAAATCCCAAACGGCTCCCGCAGTCACGAGCCACTGTCTGTGGATTCTGTGAGCAGCAACCTTGCACCAGACACCGTGGGACATGGCGGCGTGCTCCCCATTCACAGCAGTGGCCTCGAGCTGCCCGTGGTCATGGAGACAGACCACATTGCCGGCCGGGTGAGCGGGCTGCCCGACAGCGCCCTCAGTGACCCCATCCACACCGTGGCCATGGGCACCAACTCGGTCAGCGGGGCGCTGTCTACCTCACATAACCTCGCCTCCCTGGAATCGGTGTCCCTCCATGAAGTTGGCCTCAGCCTCGAGCCTGTGGCCGTCTCCTCCATCACCCAGGAGGTTGCTATGGGGACAGGTCATGTGGACGTGTCTTCAGACAGTCTTTCTTTTGTACCGCCTTCACTGCAAATGGAAGACTCTAACTCAAACAAGGAGAACATGGCAACTTTGTTTACAATTTGTGAGTGTGCTTAGCTCTTCTCTTTTGGAGTGTTGGTTGGAAAAGGCATCCTCTCTGGCAGGGCTAGTCGCAAGCTCTGGCATGGGTTAAGGAAGCCTGGAGGCTGGCTTTGGAATGCTTCCGTGCGTGTGTATTGCTGTTTCTTCAGGAGGAGGGCCTTGTCCTCCAGGAGGCTAGATAGTATGCGCAGATTCAGTGGCTGCCACAGTATCCTCCTGAAGAGAAGAAACAGTCATTTTGTGTTTCATATTTATTTTGCCTGAATCTTCAGGTTGTTCCCCAGGTTCCCCAAGTAGAGACTTCAGGGGTGAATGTAAGGTTAACTTGTGTCACGTGCCTTGCGTGCTTCAGCATAAAGCCAGAAGAAAAACAGCCATTTTTACAACTCCATGGAAAACGTGGCGGATATAAATGGAGGGTTTGGTTTTGCTCTTTGCTCAGATTCCACGTACGTTACCATGTAAAAGTTCTTTTTATTGAGCAGCAACACAGAGCAGTGTAGAAGCGGTTGATTTGGTGCCACTGCAGGGGTCCTTCCTGCTTACTGTCTGCCAGCCCCCGTGCCACCCTGGAGCAGTCAGCTGAGACAGCCTGGGCTGTCAGGCAGCATGGGCAGGTCCACCAGGGCCGTGCCACAGCGCAGGCGCAGAGACGGCCGGTGTGCAGCTGGGGAGGCCTTCGAGAGGGGCCATGTAGGCCTGGAGAGTCAGGAAGCAGCGCGGGGGCGCCTGTGAGTCCCTAGCACCGAGTCGCATGCGTGCACACACGGGGACTGATGACGCGGAGGAGGGCAGCCGAGCGAGCGGGAAGGGTCTCCGAGGGCCCGCCCGGGCTTCGGAGTGGGGGCTGCTGCCGTCCGCTGCAGTGTGGGCGGTGTCGGGCTACAGGGCAGGTGTGCCGAGATGTGCGCGTGTGAGAGGTGCCCACGTCCGCCCTGCAGGAGAGCTGGTGGGGACACAAAGGGAGGGGCCTTCACAGAGCTCGGCGCTTGTGGGCTGCCAAGAGACGTGTGGTAGGCCAGGAAGGCGGACCCCAGGCTTCTGGTGACCGGTGGAGGGGAGACAGTGCTTTGGGGCGATGGTGACAACAGGCGGATGCAGCCCCTGGAAGGTGCCTGACGAGCGTCTGGACGTGTGCGGGTTCCGCAGCGTGGCCAGGACGCAGTCTGAGTTGTCTGGTCAGTGCAGGAGGGCGGACCAGCGAGGCCAGGACGGAGCGGCGAGGAAGGGCCTCCACACTCAGCCAGCAGGGCGGGGCGGGGGCGCCCAGGGCTGTGTGGTGCCCATGAGCCAGCCGGGGCCTGTGGCAGCTGTCTCATCTCGGGTCTGTGAGACTTCATGAAAGCATTTAATCTGTGTAATGCCTGCTAGTTCAGATAGTTTACTTGCATATTCAAAAGTATGCACTTCAGTGGTTTTCAGTAGTCAGAAATTCTGCGGCCATCAGCCCTGTTCTGAAACATTTAATGAAGCCTCCTTTGTGTTCACTAGCATTCACTCAGTCCCTCTTGTCCCCCCCCCCCGCCCCCGCCAGACGCTTCTCAAGGTGGAGTCCTATGCTGTGCACCTTCTCCGACAGGCTTCCCTCGGGTCCCCCACATGTCGCAAGTGTCAGTGCCCCCGCCCATCTTCATTGCCGAGGAACACTCCATTGCTATAACACCTCCCGCCTTGCCTGCTTACCACTTGACAGCATTTGGTGCCTTCTGCTTTTTGGCTGCATTGAATACTTTTAAGTGAATGTTGCTGTGCACGTTTTGTACGAGCGTGTGTTGCTTTTAGTGCTCTTGATACACCTTCAGGACCAGACCTGCTGTGTCAGCTTTATAAATTTGCACTGAGCGCAGCCCTGAGGTAGAGGGTGGCCCTGGGCTAGAGTGCGGCGCAGTGTCTGGCTCCGGCCCCAGCACACAGAAGGCTTTGGACACAGTGATGGTACACGTTTGTGGGCACAGTGCATGTGTCTGACCTCTTGGGAACTGCACTTCCCCAGGCCGAGGCCCTTGTGCGCTCATTCCAGCAGTCTGCAGCAATTCCAATTTCTCCATGTCTTTGGTGACATTTAGATTTTCTTCTGTTTGGATTGTAGCCATCCGAGGGGCGTGAAGTTGCATCGCCTGTGACTTCTGCCGCTCTTCTAAGCTTGTGTCCAGCGCTCCCTGTACTTGTGGGCTCTTTGTGTATCTCCGAGGAAGCCCTTGAGCTCTTCTGTTCAGATTTGGAAAGTGAGCCACGTCAGTGACTAACAGGAATTCTTCCCTTCACAGAGAGCAAGTGGAAAGAACAGAGCAAAAGATTTTGGGAGGATGCCCAAAAATCCAAAAACATTTTTGGAGGTTTAGCATGTGCTCCAAAGGGGCAGGCCTCAAAATTTTTATTTCTAGGATGTGTCATCAAAAGCAGGTTGACCTTTGGTTGTAGGGAGTTAAGCAGGCCCAGCGATCCAGCGGGTTCTGACTCCTGTCCTATAAAGTTGCCAGTATTTCTGTTCCGCACGACTATTGCATTTCAACCCAGGATCCTCTTTCGGTTCAGAGTGCGCTCTCTTGTACTCTAGGATGATGCCATATGAGGATGGTCACAGTATATAGTGAACGTTTAAGTTACAGAATTCATAATGGGGGCTGATAGCTCAGCGGTCTAAGCACCTGCCTGGCAAGCGCAAGGACCCAGGGTCAATCCCCAGTACCACATGTTGTGCCGGCCCTGGGTCTGTGCCAGCCGCCGTAACCCAGCATGGTAGCACATGCCTGTGATCCCAGCACTGGGGAGGTGAAGGCAAGAGGACCACTATGAGTCCAAGCTGCGTAGTGGGACCCTGTACTAAATACATTGCCATGAGGGGTCCTCACAGTACTCCCTCCACCATCATTCTTGCCACCCTTTGAAGCAGATGTGGAAGTCCTCTTTCGTAAGTGTCTTTACGGTGACATCAAAAATCCAGTGACCACTGTTGCTGAGATCCAGCCAGCCACAAGGCAGGCTCTTAAGAACATGCCAGCCTCTTCAGTCACCAGCTCTGGCACCATGTGACTGCCAGCTCTTCCTCTAAGTCAAACTGATGAGGAAAGGTAGATGTTTTAAGCTGATTCAGGATACTAAAGCAGCCATATACAACTAAAGGCACCAGGACAGAGGATTTCCAGAGCTGCGCCAGAACGCGGCAAGGGGCCACAAGCACCCGCCTGGCAAGCGCAGGGTCCTGAGTTAAACTCCCAGGACTTAGGAAGCAAGAAAGTGGCAAGAATAATAAGTGTGTTGGCCCAAGGGGAGGATTTTAAGGGGGATTCATGGCAGTGTGTCTTTTACTGTAATAAAAATTCTTTAAAAGTAAACACACACTATATTTTTCAATCACTTTGCATATCTAAAAGTATTGCTTATCTGCTTAGTTGTTGCTATACTACATTGTTGAAGCAGCACGATGTTCTATTTAAAATTTTGTCATTTTGTGTGGTGGGGATCCAAACCAGAGTCTTGCTCACGCGAGGCGACCGCCCCGCTGCGCTCCATCCACAGTCCCTTCTGTTGCTCAGTGCGCGAGCCCCCAGAAGCACTGAGTAGGACGTTTCTCCTGTTGAATGAGAAGATCAGTCCTTACTGAAGTCTGGAGAGGGATGTAGAAGTAGCTGCGCTTGGTGGCAGAAAGTGGCTCAGACAGCTGCTGCAGCAGAGCCGGGCTTACACCTTCGCGAGTGGCGTCTAAGTGACAAGCCAGGTGGGAACTGTGCCGGTGTGACCCACGCCCTTTGTGTGCATTGCGTCTGCTGTCTGCAGGGTGCACGCTGTGTGACCGAGCCTACCCCTCTGACTGCCCCGATCATGGACCGGTGACTTTCGTTCCCGATTCTCCGATAGAGAGTAGAGCAAGGCTGTCTCTCCCGAAGCAGCTTGTTCTCCGCCAGTCAGTCGTGGGAGCGGACATCGGTAAGAATCTTGGAACCATAAAACCCCACACCAAGTCTTTGCTGCCTTTGTGGGGTGGAGTTGTAAAGTGGATGTAGATAGCCGAGCAATTATTTAGGTGACCCAGAAATCAACTTATGGCTTAAGATTTATGCTTTCAGGCCATAGCTGTTTTATCTGGTGGTGACAGTAACAAATCAAATTGAAAACTTTATTGGGAAACCTCCGCCTTCATAGAATCAGAATTGAAAAGAGTCATGGCCCAAGCCTTTGAAGACTTGGCTTTTATTCGCAGCTCCGTCCCCCACTAGCAATTGTCCTAACGACACGCTCTTTGGAATTTAGTTTCTTTTACTAAAACATAGAGAACTCACCACTGAGAATCGTGTGGCACCAAAGCTGTGTTTAGATCACATCTCTGTACATTGTCTGGTTCTCCTGAGGAGGCTGGAAGGAGCATTGTCAGCTAGCAGAGCATCTTTATGGGTGTAAATTTAACTGGCTCCTGAGTGACCCTCGACACTTCTTTGAATGCACAGCACTTGGGTTTATTGTTCTTGCAGCTGCAGCTTTGGGTCTTTAAAACAGCTTAGATAATATAGAGCAGAGCTTTAAGCACCAAAGGTTTGGCCAGTTAGTTCTAGTGTGTAATGCTTGGTTCATATTTTTATAAGGGGATAATGTTTTCAGTTCCTCGTATCCTGAGGCATTGGGAGGGACGTGGTCAGGCTCCTCGTGTGTGCAGTGAGGCAGGAGCCTCTGCTGCTGCTGCTTGCTCTGCCTTCCTCGCAGGCTGCATTTAATCTCCTCGTGGCTGTGTCAAGCCAGGACCCCAGCCACAGCCCAGCAGTAGCTCCTAGGCTCTGGTGGCTGAGGTTCTGTGTCCTGTGAGTCGCTCATCACTGTGTGTTGCTATCTTTTGCTGACAGGTGTGTGGACCGGAGAGACCATTCCTGTGCGGACGTGCTTTGGGCCTCTGATTGGTCAGCAGAGTCACTCCATGGAGGTGGCCGAGTGGACAGATAAGGCTGTTAACCACATCTGGAAGGTCAGTGGTGAGGAACCTTCTCTGATTCAAGTATCAGAAAGTCAGACTCGCCGGAGCTGACGCAGGCGTGCGCCTGACAGTCGCTGGTCGAATGACACAGCCTCTCGCAACTCTTGGAAGCTAGGTTATGCCCCGGCCATCAGGCGAGTGGACAGTCTGTTCAGGTCTGCACTGGGAGAGAGTCTGAGGGCTTCAATCATGTTTGTGCATTGTAATTTCCTCTGGCTGTTCCAGCTATGGACTTTTTATAAAAATCTTAGTTTTATTTGAAACCTTACAAATAATTTCCTGGGGAAACAACTCTAGAATTGCAAACTAAAATTATTTCTCTAGTTTTTGAGTGTGAACGCAAAGTTTTGGTATAAACTGCGATTCCTGTACCGTGCTGCCACAGATGCCCAGTGGGCTTGGGAATGAAGCGGGGAGACAGTCGGTGTGTGGAAAGGTAGATGCCCCTCGGGACTTGAGCTGTGGCCTCCCAGAGAGGACGCAGCAGTGCTGGGCCGCCTGGAAGAGGGACGAGGGCTGCAGCTCCACCCGGGGGGACAGCCACTCCTGTGGGCTGGTCTCCGTGTTCTCTGGTGAAGAGTGACAGACCCAGAGCCAGGTCCTCTGTGCACAGACAGATGCTGGAGGCCTCTGGTGGGCTCGCTGTGTGCAGGCTGGCGGGTGGGAAAGGCTAAGTGCGGAGCAGGCAGGCAGGCAGCTGTGCAGCCTGCTGCGTGTCTGTTCTCTTCGCAGATCTATCACAGCGGCGTCCTGGAGTTCTGCATCATCACAACTGACGAAAACGAATGCAACTGGATGATGTTTGTGCGCAGAGCCAGGTGAGGGTGGCCGCGGATAAAGGAGAACGAGGAGCTGCCATCGGATCCCCCGATGGGGCACATACGTAAAGCCCAAGGCTGCGGCGGCTCCCCTCGGGGTGGCTACTGCTGGGGCTGTGAGTCGGCGTCCCATCTCCTGCTGGCTCTCAGTCAGCTCTCCAAGCAGTAACTGTAGTTAATTCTTACTAGCTAGCAGTCTGTGTTTGTCAGAATGCTTTTGTAAACACTGTATTTACTCCTTGGCTATAGTAATAGTCTAGTGTTTCTGACTCGAAGTAATTATGAAGGGTATCAGGTAGGTACTAAAGTAGTAATTGTGCTTCTCAGCCTGGTGGGGTGGCACACACCTGTGATCCCAGCCTTGTGGAGGCTGAGCGGGACGACTGCAGGTGAGCCTTGCCTGGGCATCTTAGTGAGGTAGCTGACTCTGTCACAGAATTTAAAGAGCTGGCATGTAGGTCACTGGGTTCAATTCCTAGTACTGAGAAAAGTATCTGTTTCTCTACAAGTCCCTCTTAAATAGTGAGAATAGGGAATTTTGAAAACGACCTACCTAGATGGTTCTGTCTCAGCTTCTGTGTAGAACTTGCTACAGGGGGCTGGGGAGATGGCTCAGTGGAATAAGCGCTTCCCTGGCAAGCACAAGGGTCTGAGT
>NDGN010126593.1:0-12062 GCA_002564285.1 Tympanoctomys barrerae
TGCTTTGCCAAGCTTGTTCCAAGTAGGTGCTTTAGACCACTGAGCCATCTCACCAGCCCTGTCCTTGTAATCCTCTAGATTGATTGCAGTTTGGCCCAAGATAACCTGTGATGTGATCTTACTGTACAACTCTCCCTAGACAAAGAGCTTCGGTGGCACCCCACTTTGAGGATCCCCCCTGTCTCTCAAGAGCTTTCGCTTCATAAACTTTTCTACACTTAACCTCCTTTGGCCTCAAATCTATTCTTCAGTGTTGTGAGATACAAACTCGATAAATCTAACAGTTTGTGAGTTTCTTCCATCTAACAATATCATCAGTATATTCAGTTCTAACGGAACTGAAATTTGAATACAGACCTTATGCTTATATCCCTTTGCTTTATTGCCATCTTTAATTGTGTATTTTTTTTTATTCCTGTACACACTTCATTACTTTGCAATTAAGTATTCTTTGATTTACCCCCTCTTCTAAACTAATTCATCATGTTTGGTGACCTTTTTTGCTTTTGGTTTTCGTGTTCAAAAGCTTCCTAGTACCTGCCTAATATAAGCATAGTCAATATTCAAATAACATTGGTTGCACTGAATTTTTAAAATATTAGCCTTTAACAAATGATGCTCAAAAATAGATATTATGTCTTCTAGTGTTTGGTGTTATTCTGAGAACAAAAATCTATTTTCAGACAAATATTTGTGGAATGCTGCAAATAAAGCAAAATATTCCGTTCTTGGATAAACTCAAGTTTGGGCTATGTGATTCAGGTTTTATTGTTTTGTTTTCATTTCTGTTTCGTTTTGTGTCGACTTGGGTTTTGTTTTTTGAGACAGCATCTCAGTTTATAAGGCAGGATACCTTTGAACTCACTGTGTAGCCCAGGCTGGCCTCTAACTTGAGGCACTCCTCCTGCCTCAGAGTCTCCTCATGCTGAGGTTATAGATATGCACCACCAAAACTGGCTCAACCAGATGCTTAAAATGATCTTCCCTGACAATTTCTGAGGGGAGTCTTGTATGCTAGAACCATTACAAGCTGATTCAAAAATACTTACAAAGTCTATTTACTACCATTTCAACTTTCAGTCAGAACACAGCAGGGACATACTAATCCAGGAAGGAATTGCAGAGGTCACTTAAACACTACTTTAAAATAATGGACAGAAGAACTCTTTTCCTAAAGAAAATTTCTAAAAATTTCCAAGAGGTAAGGAAGATAAAAACAGATTCCAGTTAAAGTAGTAAAAAAGAATCAAATGTTTTTGCTGCTCTTGGTGGCTTTTAAGGGGTCCTCAGAGGCCTCAGTTTTCTCAGGGAGACAACATGAGGTCAGCAGATCTGTTCCATTCCCCTCATCTTTGCTTTGATAACGGATACCCACAGATACTCCAGATCTCTACTCAGTGTCTGATTGTATCTAAAGTATCCACTTTTGACACTTGGTCCAATGTCCATTCAACTTATTCCCCTTAATTATTGCAGAAAGAGAATTATATGGCAGTCTCAGTTTCACCCAAGTGAAATTGTTATAAATGCATACAAGCTTCAGCCCAAGTTACCAATGCCCCATGGGAGGTCCACTCTGGAAGCAGCCTGGGCCTAGCTCAGCCTTTGAAGCACAATGTCAAGGGGTCCCCATCCAGGCCTCGCTCTCCATTGACAGGAATTCCACCATGTCTAAAACTTGGCACCTCTCGGAGGGAGTTCCCTTCTCTCCTGCAGGATGCAGGCTGAGCCTCCTTTATTCCCTCTAGAATCACTGAAATTTGGTGGCTTCTTAGAAAATTTACAAGGTTTCTTTTGATAATACTTAGGATGTTGACTCTCGGAAGGGGAATTCCTAACTAACACTACACTTCAAAGTAAAGATTGTCATCAAATATAATCAAAAGGCAGTGCCTTCCAGCACTCCCTCCAACCATCTGCAATGGTATTCATCTGTCAGAAAGAGGTAACGCCTTGATCTAGCAGCGTCAGCCCCAGAATTTATCCACAAACAGTTTATTTTCATTTAAATTTCCATTCAATTCATTTTTTCCTCTCACTCCCTAAACCATAACATATTTATAAAAGCTCTAAAAACACCTCTTAAGACTAAGAAACATTGAGATATGCTTTCTATAGGGCCAAGAGACATAAAACTTACATGAGATCCATGACAAACTCGATGGTCACACCCCCACACTCCAGGGACAGGCTTCAGGCCCAAACTGAGTAGCTATACTTTTGCCCCTCAAGAAAGCGTGACAGTGTATCAGAGTAACATAATTGAAACTCGTCAGATTAATAGAAATGTCTGTAATTATCTCCAATTTATATTTTATATTCTTTTTCCTACTTGTTTCTTTTAAAAAGAATCACTGCACAAATGACCATATCTTATGGTCATGAGTGCCTTGTGTGGGACATTGCCTCACAGTTGACTGTGACACACTGAGATTTGGTTGAGGACTTTTGTTCTGAGGATCGATTTCCAAACCTTTCAGTGACTACAAGAGCCAGAAAGCTAGACAATGGTGCAGTGTGTAACAAAACCAAAAGCAATGTGCTTCCGATGATACAGATTTTAAAAGTAAGCTCCCCTGGACTGAGCTCTCAGTGCTTTCTAAATTATTCTGTACGTTACTTACTTCACTTGTAATTTATTCAGCTAGATAAGAATAATATCACTGAACCATGAAAGTGGAGAGGAATAAACAACATTTCACCAGTGGCTAAAATAATGCCCACACCCTGGAATAAGTATACAGTGCTTTGCATTCGGGAGATTTGCACTGTTTCCATTAGTTTGACTGCCACAAAGCCAAAGAAAATCACTTTGTCTCTATGTCCATGCTGCTTCTTGAGGATTTTTCCATCATCGATCCACTAATGGACAAACTTCATTAAGCCTTGACCATGTGCCAGATATTGTGAGGACTGGGATTCCAGAGGAAAAAGTCAAACACGAAACATCTTTCCAGAGCCTGATGGGGAAGAAGGGAAGAAAAAGAAAAGCTAACGCAATGTACATGAGTCATGCTGTGAAGAAGATCTGGAGGTTCCGGGGGAATAAAAAGGAAAGACCCTCAACTTATAACACAGTGGTCTAGAAAGACTTCACAGAGACAGCCATGTCTAAATGGAAACCAGAAAAACCTGATAATCTGACTTCGTTTGTATCTCTCCAAATGCCAGGGCTGTCTTCTCTTCATACTTCATTAAGCCAGTTTCTAGCATGGTTCAGGTTTTAGTTTAAATGTCACCTCCTCAGGAACATGTTTTCTTCTCTCCTGCGTCACTTGCTGAACATTCATGACACTTCTCAGTCTCTCTTAAATCCTCCCATTTCAAGCAGTCCTGAGGGTCAGGACTGGGACTGTCTTGTTATAATTGATTCAAATCTGAGGTTGCCCACACCCCTGGATAGAAGCACGAAGGAACAAGAGAACAGAGACCACCGATGAGCAAGTCACTAAACTGGTGGAATATGAATCTAGACGCAATACTCATACTAGCACTAAAAGGTAGTGATCATGGGGCCCTCTTATAAGCCAGAGAATAGTCTAGTAAGTAAAAGGTGGAGGCACAAAGAGTAAAGTGAAACATCAAGGTGTCTTAGCTCTTGATGATATTGAATAATAAATGAAGTAGAGGCAAAAGAAAAGAGGTATTGTGGAACATTCTAGAAATGCTGAATTTAAAGTCAAAAAGATAAAGCAGTGCAAAGTTGTAAGGAGACATTAAAATAGTCTTAGGGCGACACCACTCCGATGGAAAGGAGAAAAAGATAGTAGCGACGTACAAGAAGAAACTGAGAAATTACACATTGATTGAGTCATGTACAAATTTGGAAGAAGAAAACTGCAAGTTAAAGTAAAAAGGAGAAGCTAAATGATGGCATAACACAGTGGCATCCATTCCAAAGGAGGTTTTGCACAGAAATATAGGAACGGGATAGCTTGAAAATAACACTGGGCTATAAGGAGCAAAAGATACATCTGTGTCTTAATCCCCTGAGCATGTGGATAGCAGTGTACTATTTTTACAGAGACATTTGCATACTTAATTAACTGAAGGCTATTGGATAGGAAAATCCTTTTGAATTATATGACAAACATGAGAAAAATTAAAAATAACCTGGCAGAAAAACAGGTACAACTCATGAACACAAGAGAAAACAGTGATGGTCAGCATTTATGCCACAAACTGCTTATCTCAATAGAAATCACATAATTCAAATTTTTAAAAACAGGAAAATCCTTACTTTTGTACCCATTATATTGAAAAAATGTCAGAGTTTGGTAA
Source organism: Tympanoctomys barrerae (assembly GCA_002564285.1). Lineage (NCBI taxonomy): Eukaryota > Metazoa > Chordata > Mammalia > Rodentia > Octodontidae > Tympanoctomys > Tympanoctomys barrerae. Next base: position 4,282 of record NDGN010126593.1, read on the forward strand.
CATTGAGCGCCAATCACATGGGAATCATAAGAAATCTTACACTTTAGTATAAATTGGTTTACTGCTTGGAAAGTAACTTGATATTATCTTAAATTCTTCATACTCTGTGCCTCACAAATTCTATTTCTGGAGAAATTTTAGCAGATGTGTACCCAGAGGTAATGCAAGAGTGTTTATGATAGTGTAGCTGTTACTAAAAATTAATGTTTCCAGCTCAGAAGCTGAAAAAGTAAAACACAGGAAAGATTTTTTTCAGTGCTCAGAAACTGATACGAAGTGATGGATCCTCACTGACAGAAAAACCATGAAGTATGAGTTCTTTAGAATCCTCTGTTTTGATAGATAAAATCAGAAACTAAAGACAACCACGTTGTGACATCCAGCTCACTCCATCAGCTCTATATATCTGAGTATCACGGCACTCAGAAGTACAACTATGGTATATATCAATGACAAAAAGCACAATTAAACCATGTAAGGTGCATTCTGATTTTAAAGATGTAGAAATAAGAAATGATGCCACACAGTAGATAAAGGAACACCATAAGCTCCCATCAGTCTGCTTCCTGTCCTTTCAGACACCTGACGTTCATCATCATAGATTATACAGCAGTAACTATGGTAACTACAAGATAACTATACCCTAGCATAACTTCAGAAGAAATAATTGTATCAAGCTTTAAGATTTTTTGTTTGGTCTGGTTTGGTATACTTTCCATATGACAACAGGTGTATATATATCATAGATAGGACCAAAGTTCTTTAATGAAGAATGTTTAATGAGTGTTATTACTATGGGAAGGTAAAAAGTTTTGAACATAATTCTAACTATGACTTAGTAGTGGTCCTGTTTATCATAGAAAGTACTACGAGGGCCTTTTTGAAATATTGTACATTATTGTTCCAGCATCATAATGTACCAGATCTCATTTCAAGCATTCCTAAACATTTATACTTTCTTTTTTCCAATGCTGGCAATTGAACCCAGGGCCTTCTGCATGGTTGGTTATTGTTTTTCCACTGAGCCACAGGCAGAGTTGTCAAACTTGCTTAAATCTTTTTTTTTTTTTTTCGGAACTTAAATCTTTTTTGGGGAGGATTGAACTCAGGCCCTTGCGCTTGCCGGGGAAGAAGCGCTTATTCCACTGAGCCATCTGCCCGGCCCCAAATTTGCTTAAATCTTGATGTGCTAATTTGAAGTATAATTTTAAAAACATCTTCCATCCATCACATAGTATCTGGGATCTCTATGGCCTGTTCAGCCAATCTAGATATCTCTGACCTTTATGGCTATGATGGTCATTGTCTCATATAGTCATGCCAGATCCTAAACTTCATTATATTCACTTCCATTCAGTTTACAATCCTATTTGTGTAAACAAAAGATGTCTCTGAGGGTTGGTGGTAATTTAGTGCAAAATCTCGCAGACATTTTTAAATAGATTTATTAATTTGGTAGTTTTCCATTGTATTGCTCAAATCTAAGATGTTTAGAATTCTTAAAGATTAAATGAAATCCTACTGACTAAACAGAATTTAGTTTAAACTTTCCCAAAAGGAAATTAGTACGTGACTCACTTCAAAGACAGGGATTACAATAGGGCAGCCTTCAAGGAGGAGAGCCTTTTCTTCATATAATAGTTGAGGAGGTCAAAGCCATTAACATTTTTTTTGTAATTCAAGCTGGTCGGTCTTGTTACATTGCTCAAATAGGTGCAAGAAATTCAGCTGCACTAGTGCCTACAACCCTTTCTGATCCGTGATCTTTTATAAGGCCCAACTGCTAAGAATCTGCACAAGACAAATTCATGCCCTAATGGCTTCCATTCCCCTTCCTGCATTTTTTTCTCCTTTGCCAGACCAAAGATATGTATCAGACACAAAGACAACCTACCTACGCCATTGAAAACTCCTCTACATATCATCACGTTTGTAAATATTCACCTGATTACAAACACCACAGATTTTTCTGCAGTGAAACACATTCACATGAAGAAGCAACAAAAACCAAAAACTATATAAAGGGTTAGGAGGTCAAATTTCAAGAGCCAAAGACAAGCACATCAGTGCAGAATTAATTCAGCTGGGCAGCTTTGATCCTTTTTTTAAAGTCAGACTGACACTGAGCCCAATTCCCTCAAGATAAATATATTATAACTTGTAAATATGCAATCAAATAATCTGCACAAACTGAAATATGGACTGAATTGGAGGTTTGTTTCTGTTGGGTCGTCTTGCCCTGTACTACTTTAACTGTGAATTCTTCCTTTAATTGTAGAACAAAGGCATATTTTAATAAACTTGATTTCTGAATAGCCATCAAGCTAAAATATGCTGTATGACAAACAATTTTTGGTAAGTGACAAATTATAATATTTTCCCTAAAGGAATTTTTTAACCCTTGAACTACATTTTCTCTTGTTTTTATTCTACTTATACTCAGGACTGAAGAGGGAGAAATTATCAAGAAAATTTAGACTCTTTTGATGAATAATTAGAGATAATTTGCTTGAAATGATTATAGCACTACCTTTAATTTATTTAAAGCTATTTTGTAAAATTACTAGTAAACGTCAGTAAACTAAGTGAGGATTTCTACTAAATAAATTGATGCCACAGATGTTTTGTGAACAATAATTACATTTTTTACCACTTCAATATTCATAAAGTACAGTATTACATAAATTGTCAATGAGGAAATATTGTGGTGAGAATACTGAAAAATACCAAATCACCTAAAACTGACGAAACATTACATATAAAAATACATAATTTATCTTCAAAATATTTCTCACCATAAACAACCGGAATCTCAAGTATCCTTGTTTGAAGAGGGTTTAACCAAGTCAACAAGGTTAGAGGGTCGAAAGGCCAACCCAAAGGTGCCCTAACCTACAAGGGTCCACACAGACCCTTGTTTACATGGCTCTCCTGAAGATGTGTTAGGATACAATTTCTTCTACAGATATTCTCCCAGACCTTGGAATCTATGACTCTGCCTTAGCAATTTAAAAACACTCATCTGGAAACACAGAAGCCTTTCACTCATTCTTGTATGGAGAGTTACTGTTCACCTTGGAACTTTGTCCTCTTCTTCCTAAATTTGAATCTGTAGAAAAATAAAAGAAAAAAGAAACTAAAGCAAATCAAAAATTCAAAACAGTGCTATCACATTTTTATTTAATGTTTGTTTGTTTCATATGGTGGTCTTTATTCCTGTGGAGAAGATAAGAGGCAAACAGAACAAAGAAGGAGTGTGGAGAAGGAGTGAGTTGTTCTTGGGTTCCCAGAGGGAGCAGGCCGGAGGTGGTGTTGTATGCCATTATCCTGGAAAGTTTCGTAAAGGAATCCACTGCACACCCCACCCGTAGAACATTCTGGGCTCTAATTGTTCTCCATTAGTAATGGCAACTTAGTTTCTACTGCAATGGTAAAAGAGGCTGGAAAGAAATACCAGTATTTGTCATTTTAGAACTTTTTGGATGACTGTGAAAACATAGCAAGTCACTCTAGGCATGGTGGTGTATGCCTGTAATCTCAGCACTCAGAAGGCTGAGGCAAGAGAATAGCTGAATTCAAGGCCAGCCTGCACTACACAGTGAGACCCTATCTCAAACAAAACAAAATAAAACAAAAACATATCTTCAAATCAGTATATTATTTTTTCATTATGATCATATCTCATTGGTTTTCTGCTAATGAAGCACTTTATTCTATATATTGATAAAGTTATATCTGAGTTAGAAGACAGTTTGATGAATTCTTATAGTGTTTAAAGAATCTGCATAAAAGCACAACAAAAATGCAAAATAAACCTTCAATGAATATTAAAAGAATGTTATTGTTGATTTGGAGTAAGGACAAATCACACACCAGTTATCTACCAAATATGTGTACAATATGATCCATCACTTCACCCAAAGGAGGCTCTTTGGTCAACAGGAGTAAATGACCCCAGTGACCCACACTTGACTGACAGTCAGCGATGAGGACATGTTCTTCCCCAGCAACTCTGACCCAACCTTTAATTATAGTAATAACGTTATTTATACGTGTCACCACCACAGAGCCTTAGGATCAGGCATGCCTAAGAACTACCCTATAAAAGGACAATGGACAACAGAAATATTACCCAGCAAAATAAAATTTCAAGCACAAACTATGACAAGCATACCATGGGGAGAAACATCTGCTTATGCAGTGAGAGTCCTAAGTGCTGGGTTTTGAAGTGGTGATGTGTACAGTGTGAAAGACCAAGCAGGGATAGTTTAAGTTTCAAGCTGTGTAAAAGCTTTCATAGCAATGACATTAAATAAAATGACAGAATTCATCAAAACATTTTATTAGCCCTGGGATCGTCCTAGCTAGAATTTAAAAATTAGAAGATAGGAAAAGAAGACATGAACCAATCGCAGTCAGTGTTGTAAATTTTATGTCCCGAAGCACATAAAAAGTATGAGCATGGTACAATAATGATGGCGATAATAATAATAATGGTCAAAGGTAACATTTATTGGATCTAACTATGTGCTAGACACTTTGAGTGTGTGACATATATTATCTCAATTAATTCTTATAACAACATAATGAGATACTATTATTACCCCTCTATTATTCATGAAAATATACAGACCTGAGGTGTGCTATATAGCTTGCCATAATTAGTTTTCACCAAAGCCCGGACTCCAAAACATATCTGAGTTTCTTTCCTTGATAATCACCTATGCAAACCAAGGGATGGCATCAGTAACTTTACTATCTTCAGGGTCCATTAGGAAACATTAGTCCAGCCCCACAGTCCTGGCTCCTGTGGAATGTGCAAAGGTCCTTTGTCAAGCACAGCTCTGTAGTAGGACCCAGAGAATCTAATCATTGCCTTAGGTGAGAGAATAAAGCGGGAATAAATAAAAATGATTTTGCTGCTCTTATGTTTATGATGCGGAGAAACTAATCAGGACCAGCATAAACAAATGCATATCAGTATAAATGAGGACATGAAAATATGATGATCAGAATAACAAGACATTAAGAAAACTAAGAAAGGCGGTACAGAAGCAAAAGTGGAACTAGGTTTAAAGAAAGCTGATCAGGCTTTTCTAAAACCATCTATCTCACTGTAATTCTTTCCAAATTCCTACTGCGGCATGAGGACTTGATGCCCATTCTTAAATTCCTAATGAACAGATCTGATAGTCATATACTCACAAAGATTCCAATGAAAAAGAAAACAATGGCAATGTTCTGTTCCTGTAGTGATCCGTCTTTCCCCATTTTCTTACACATATCTTGTGTTTAGAGGCCATCATCAAAGCATAGAATTTGTTTTGGTGCTTATCTGTACACTCAGTAATTATGATATCATAGGATGATCAAGAATATTATGCAATCCAAAGGCTGCCCTTAATTTCAGCATTTGGAGTTGAATACGAGTTTGTTCATACTGCTGCTGTTGGAACAACACAAAGTAAACAGTCCATTTCTCTCTTCTCCTTCGAAAGAATAATAAAGTTCCTTAGCAAAATATTTACTCAAGGAATTGAATATAGGATAACCCTTGTGCCACTTCTGCTACCTGAGGTTTTACTGAAATTGGTTTTATTTGAGCAGATATAGCCAACTGCTAACATAATGACTGAAAAGTTCAACAGGAATTTTGTAGCCAAATGGCCTGTCAAGGCCACCCGAAGTTCTAGCAATTTGTTATTAGACTGGTGCCAAAGATTTTGACAGACTTGAGCTTTATATCTTGGGAAACTAAGCACACACATAATTCCAAGAGTTGGTTGTCTGAACTCTCAAAACAAGAGAGAAAATATCATCATATAGCTACCAGTGAAGAAAAAAAATGATAAAGCTTTCTGATAAACACCCACATTATTTATTATGCAACAATTAAGTATCTGTGTTCATCCCCCGATACCGCCACTTAGGAGTCCACCCTAAGCAATTGACTTAAACTTCATGGCCAAGCACTCCTAATACCTTGGTTTTGCAAATCTGGCAAGGTCAAGGAGTTTATGGGAGCTCTGTCATGCCAATGTGATTTATTAAACAAGGGTGAAACTTGTCATTATCCAGGGCTGTGCTGTGCTGCGGTACAGGGAGGAAAGGGCGGAGCTGCCCTGCCCTGGCAAGCAGGGTCAGCAGTAATGTCTCTGTTTGTTGGACATTTTCATTGTGGAGTTGGCACAGCCCAGCCACCTAGTGACAAACTCAAGATTGTGGATGGATCATGGCCCAAACTTTAGCAAGCCTCTGGGCCAGCTCACCCCGCCTTCTTTCAAGCAATCTTGGACATGTAGCCTCCACCTGAGATGACCTGCTTTCTTGACACCAGCCTGGGGTTGAAATCCTCTTTCTTGCCCTCATGAGGCCCTCTAAGAATCCGTAAGTCTTGCAAGGCAAGGAAAGGGACCACTCTTTCTGATGTTTATGTTCTTTGGAAACAGGATGAGATTTAAGGAAAACAAACAAAAAACTATATAATTATAAGAGAGCAAAAGATGCAATTCTGCCTAATTATATTCAAGGGTCAGTGTATTCATTGGTTTTCCATTTGTAGCAAATATCCCAAATGAATCAAGTGATCGAGGAAAATGATTTGGTTTTGCTCACAGTTTTGCTTAATTGGTCCCATGTGGCTGTTGGGCTTTGGCCTATGGCAGCACATCACCATGTGGCTGGGAATGAAAAACAGCCTCCCATCGGCCCCTTCAAGGGCATCCTGGTAAAGATCCAAAGATGGCTCGCTAGGTGTCCCTGCCTTTTAAAGTTCCTGCCACCTTCCAATAGTGCAGAGCTAGGGAGCAACCTCAAACACACTAGTCTTTCGGAGACACTTTGGTCAAAACTCTAGCAGGGGGCAGAAACTGTTAGGGGATAGTGAAAAGTGATCTTTATACCTCTGACTGGGTCACCAGACATACTGAACAAACCATGACACCATTTGATGATGGGAGGCCACCACCTTATATGAACTAGTCTACAGCCTTCTGAGTTACGGGTGTAAGTGTCAGCACTTTGTGGAATACGTACCCGTAGCTTCTTTACCTTCTTGTTTTGAGGCAATGAAGGGCAGCCTGGAAGTCTTTTAGGGCCAGGGTCTGATATCTGGGTAAGGTCTTGGCTTAGGATTCCCCTACCCTGGCCTGGCAAGCAGAAAGGTCTTAGAGTCAGTGCTGAGTATGAGGGCAAGAGAAGTCACGTGGGCACATTCTGAAGAGGGCTTCTGGGGCAGGAAGCTTACCAGACTGCTTCAGTGAATGCATTCTCTGTGGAAGGCCTTTCCAGCCAGTGTGGTGAGCTGGGCGCTGGTGCTTTTCTTGGCTACAATGGGGTTGGGGCCCAGCTGGTCCCCATCACTGCCCATTCCCAGTGTTGGGCACATCAGAGCAAAATGAACATCAGTCTTAGTGTCATGGACATCACCGGCTTCATCTTCAGGATGATGGTGTCTGGATATCTCTGTGTTGAACTCTCTTGGTTAGAACCTCTCATTTCTTAAAAAAGTAAATATCAATATTCATCTTTCATTGAAATGAAGTTTCAGGGCTGGTCAAATAGCTCAGGGGATTAAAGCACCTGCAAGAAGGCACAGGGCCTGGGGGTTCAATCCCTGGACCTGCTGTGACAGCCCTGCTCCTGGGGCATGCTGAGGTAGCCATTGAGATTGGGCATGGTGGCGTGTGCCTGTAATCCGGGCTCTTGGGAGGATGCAAACAGGCAGACCACTATGAGTCCGATCAAGTAGCGAGACCCTGAACATTTGTAGACCCTTCCCT
>NDGN010126903.1:0-16074 GCA_002564285.1 Tympanoctomys barrerae
GCTGTGCTCAGCTCCTTCTTGCTGCTGCCCTTGGGGGTAAACCTGTTGTGCCCCTCTGGCAAGATTTTCTGCTCCTGGACTAGCTGGGTGGCTCTATCCTCTACATTCTCTGCCAGGATTGAAGCTGCAGGGTTTCATCCCAGGCCTATATGCCAGGCCTGAGCTGAGCCTGGAGGGGACAAGGTGCAGTGGGGGGAGAGGCAGCTCTCCCACACACTCACCGGACTTGGGCTAGGACTGTGTCTGGGGGTTCCCGGAATGCACCAGAAATTCCTACTTGGTGAGTGTAGTGGGGAAGGTGCTCCAGAGTGGTGGGGGGTGTCCCAAGGGGGTGGAACACGGTCTCACCCACGCTGCGCCTGGGCTGGGACCAGTAATAGGTCCCGCCGGCACAGGGTAACCAGAAGCTCTCCCACACACTCACTGGGCCTGGGCTAGGACTGGGTCTGGGGGAGTAGTGTTAAATTGCTAAGATTAAATTCCAGTTATCTAAGTACCAGGATTTATGCCCATTCTGGTTATTTTAAGGACATATCAATAGAATATTAAATGTACAAAGAAATTAAATAAATTGTGACCTATGGAAGCACCATTTTTAAAAAAAAAACTCATCTGATTATACACAATCAATCACAAAATGCTTTTATTGAAATAGTGATGATGCCTAGTGTCCAATTAGGCCATTCATATATGGGAAATCCTAACCATTCAAAATGTTCCTCCTTAAATTCCCCCTTAACTGGATGAACCCTTAACTCTTGGTCCTGTCTAGTAGATGCTGGGCTGAAAATAGGAAGAATACTTGGACTAATTAACTCAGAGAAATGGAGCTCAGGGTAGATACTGAAGGTCTAGGCCTGAATGGAAAGGCTAAGTACAGAGGCTCTCCACTGATTCTTTTCTCACTTTCCTGAAGAAAGAAAAATTGCAAACATTTGAGTAATGTGGACCTATCACTTAGGATTGCATTCCTCTGAAGAAACCAGAAAACCCTGCCAAGACAATTTTTCCTGAAGTCTCCCAAAGATTTTATGTTTATACCCTATTGATCAAAACCACACCAAACCCCTCCCTTCATTGTAATCTGGTATTCTACATTTAAAAACAGTCAAAGTCTTTAAGGAAAAAAGTAGGAAACATATTGGGTGGGCAACTAGCAGATTTTATGGATATAATTCTCAGTGGTGTAAGTTATCTCTAAAAACTTTTAAATTTCTCATTTTTATATCCACATCAATGATAATTTATCAATATAACTTAAATATAGAGCTAGATAGTGATCATACAGTCATCTGAACCAGAAATCCTTTGTGCTTCTCATGGTCCCTGCTTAAATCTCTATTTGTGATGGAACTGATGCCAAGGACTATTAGTTTAATTGTTGTGGACTAATGAGAAAAGGGAAAGAATAGGGGCTGACAAGGCACAGATGATGTGCTTGGACAGAGTGAAGACCAAATGACATCACAGCATGCTGTCTGCTTGGGAAGAGTAGAAAAATTAATCTGCAAAATCGTTAGCCAAGACTTTGCCTTTGGCCAGTCTCTTGAAATTGTACACTTCCAGACAGTGATAAAGAGGAATCCGCAATGGCTTCCTTAGTGCTGCCAGCACTTGGAACCTAGGCGGTTAAAAGAGCCAGACAGCTCTCTAATGCGGGCATTTCATTAACAAATGTGCATGTCACTGTTCCAAAACTGTAAAAACCCAGAAGCTTCAAAATAGAAAGAAAAACTGGGCATATGAACATTATTGTGACAAACAAAAAGTAATTTGTTCTATAGCTTTTTAATATAGTACAGTAGTTACTAGAAGAAAAAAAAAGCACTCACTGGAACTCCTAGCTTTAGGAATTTTTTTTTAAATAACCAACTTTAAAGTCACTTCAGAACTGGCTGGGACATCTGGTGAGCCCCCATCTCACTGTCCAAGAAGTCTGGCATTGTGTCGCCACTGAGCTCTCACCCAGTTCCAAAGGCCCCACTCCCAACCACCAGCCCCATGGTGGATGGCCTGGAACAGTTGTGCCAGCCATTCATCTCTCTGACCAAGACACCTGTGGACTCAAATGACCCTGTCACCGACCAGGATGACCCAACAGCCACATAACAGAGTGGTCACGGGGTCCCCAGAAGTACATCTGCAATCACAGAAGTCTGAAAGGTCAGTTTCCTTTTATTCCCTCACAGTAGCGAAAGCAGCAGCAGTTCTGAGTGTTCTCCTTTCTATTTAAAGTCCCCAAAAATGAAAACTGCCACCATGTGAAGAACTGGCCACCAGCCACGGGGGACATGACAAGTATTGGGCTTCAATATGAACCTAAAATGGCAGATTTTCCCATCTGAAGATCAGCTACTTGGTGATCCCCAGCCCATGTTCAAGCTCACTCCCAGGCAGTCAGGCCTTGCCTTCCACTTGAGCAACATCTTGACATTTCCTTGGACAAACATCCAGGAGCAGAGTCTTGCCCGGCTCCTGCAGGGCACAGCTCAGCTCCTCCAAGGCAGCCCCCTCTCTCCTTTCCAGCCATGTGCCAGTCTCCTGCTACACAAGAAAATCACCCAAAACCCTTCAGAGCCTTTAAACCTCTACTTCATTAAAATTTCATACAACTAGTTTGAGTAAAAGTGTTACCCAATCCAAACTTTCTTCAGTCACTACTTAAATCCTGGAGGACCTGAGCTCCTAGCTAAGAGTTCTAATTCTTCTGAGGTTCCAAAATATACAAGAAGATCCAATTTATAACACTGAGCAATTTTTTAAATTTTCATTTCCTTTGTTCCTTTTATTTTCCAGCTTTTTCTTATCAAACTGACCTATATCTTTTCTTGCTCTCTTCTTTGTCCTCGATTTCCTGCCTAAGCTCTCCCAGAGGCTCACTGTTCTCTCCCTGCTCCTCCAGCCCCCTCTCTTCTGTCCTATGTGGCCCTCTCCAGTAGAAATCCCCCACTTCAGAAGCCCCCTCCACTTCTCCCAGCTGACTCATATATAAGATACACATAGCGGGGCAGTGAGTGACAGCAGACTGGCATCTCCAGAGCCTGATGCAGGACAGAGCAGTAGGGCAATGCACTTAGAGTCCGAGTCCCCTCTAGAAGAGTCCACTACAGCTTCGAGATACAGGCCGGCTGAATTCAGGAGACCCAAATGCGTGCATACACATGACTCCCACCTGCCCTCTTTATTCACCAGGCAGCATAACTGAAGCCCTAATACTTTCTGCCAGTTGTCTGTCAACACCATCAACCACTGAAAGAGCAGGACTTGGTAATAAAATGTCCGCTTTGAATATAGCCTGGTATCCTTAGGTTATTATCAAATAAAAAATCAAAGTTTAAACCTTCTTGGGGATAACTCAAAAATCTCCAAGATCGCACAACCAGTACACTCTGAGCGAGATGATCTCTAAGGTCCTTCGTAGCTGACACGTCCTATGCATCTGGGCATACTGAGTTAAGTCAACCCAGAAAGATGGTTCAACGCCTGAATGCCACCTTTGACACACTTAAATCTTAAATCACTTCTTTCCTCATGGATGCTGAGATTGAGTCCAAAGATTAAATGGCTTTCTTAGCAGGAATAACAGGAGCTATATCTCACAACTGGCACTAAATAAGCCCTGTGGAGTTGCACAGTGAAGTTTGCTAAGGCAGTGAGAAAGGAGATAGTGTGCTGTTTCTAAGATCTCCTCCGCAGGGCCATGACGAGAAGGCAGCCAGTCAGGTGTCTCTGCGGAACTCTCCCCAGGCCAGGTGAGAACTCACCCATCCACACAGAGGGATGACAATGGCTGGGCATATGTGCCCCACCCCCACACCTTTCCTCGAGTCTGCAATCCACCACACTGATGATGTGATTATTTCCTTTGCAACACTTCCTGTGAGCAGATAACCTGGGGAAGGGTTACACCCCCATATATTACTCTCTTCCCCTCACCGTGCCCTGCCACATGCTCTGGGACCTCTTCATGTCCTCCCACCACATCCTGCTCTCTCCCCTCCACTGATAATCCAGCAAGACACCAGTCAGAACTCTACCGCCGACCAGAGCCTACCAGGCCAGCTCACAGCGAGCGACCCACCTCTGCTTGCTCTTGATGACTTGTGCTTCTTCACTTGGCTCTCTCCACAGTTAAATTACAAACTGCCTTAAGACCTCTGACTGCCCCTCCCATACTCAGAGCACTCTGGTACATAGCACTCTGTAGGCAATCCAGCACTCACAACAGAAACCTCCCAACGTAGGAGCCAATCACAACTGTAGCACAACAGCATGGGGTAGGAGATGACTGGCTTTGGATGGTGGAATGGAGGAGAGGCGTAGTCCTGGAGTCCAGGCACCAGTGAGGACAGAGAGGGTGGAGAGCGTTGCAGCTGCCATTCAGAGCATACTGTGCACCTGAACACGTTATGCCCCAGGCCCTTTTGAGCTTTGGATTTCCTTCTTAAACACAAACTTGACTGAAGGAGAAATACCAAGGTGTAACCCAATGCGACATTGAATATTTTGCCTTTTATTCTCCTGGTTCAGCCAAGCTTCGTCATCAGAAATGCACAAAAAAACACATCTCCTGTCTTACTCTTTGCCTTGCCTTCAAAGCAGATGAATAATTTCTGGCCCAGAAAGGTCACATGGCTGTTTTTGAAAAATATCTTAACGCTAGCTCTATGCCTGCACAATAGTCCAGACCTCTTTCCTCTGCCCAGGGAGCTTACCCAGGAACAGAAGGTACACTATGTTCCAGACCAGTTCCAAGTCCCTCAGCGGTAGGAAAAGTCTCACAGTTGGACTCCCTGCCCTGTGTTGTGAAGGGTCACAGAAAATTTCTGCATTAATTATGTATGCAGGACCCTGATGAGGGGTGGAGCCAGCTGCCGAGGAATCCTCCCCTGTCAGGAGCAGAGACCCTGAATCAGATACCTAAGACCATCTCTATTTCAGCAGCCATCCACAGCAGGGGGATGTGAATACGGGAAGAAGATCAAAGAGCAACAGTAGAAGCCAAAGGAGGAGGCAGAGAAAAATGGAGAGGGGGATAAAAGAGAGAGGAGGGCACAGGAGAGGGAGGGAAAAGAGAAATAGGTGGGAAGCTGGTAGCAGGGACTGAGAGACAGGGACAGGGCTGGTAATGAGGGGGTCGGTCCCCTGTTTCATGTGCTCCCCTTGATATTTAAAAGTTCCCTGCCTGAAATGGGTGGGATGGTGCTGGGTGGCGAGCACCACCGTACAGCCATCACTCCGAGAGGTCCGGGTTCTGGTCTTCCACAGCCTCCTACTAGCTCTTCCATCAACCCCTCTGAAGTCCAGGGACTTTAAAGTATCCACTCTAGTCAGCTCAGCTATTTCAGCAAAATCTATTTCCATCAAATTATCACTTCTAGCAGCGATAGAAAAATTAATGATTTCTTGAAGGGACTATTGTATTTAAATATTTCAAGCCTGTTGGTGTGATGTGTGTCAGCCAGAGAGAAACATATTGACTTGAAGCTGCAGCTAATGCCAGCTTTTATAAATATCCTGTCAGATAAATAATGACTCTCAATGGATCCAATATGATGTACAGTCCTAAAGCAAGCAGGGTTTTGCCAAGAGGCTCAAAAGAAGCTGCCACCACAATAGCATGGGTTGAATAATGGGATTTTCGTTTATCTTTTCTACCAGAAAAAGGAGCAGCAGAAAGGTTGTCTTAGCAGACACCAAGAAGAAGGTAGATTGATTCCTCAGATTCTACAAAGGCTCCCAACTTCAAAGGCCTCTATAAGGCCTCCAGAATACCCAAGAGCAAGCAATAATTGCATTTGAATGCATCCCACGAACAAAGAGAGTTGTCCTTGCTCAGACAAGCAACCTTTTGGCTGGAGGGAGCCCCAGATCTGAAGGAAAAGCTCCTGAGAACTGAGCTCTGCTGCGTCTGGGGCTTATAGACATCTAGCCATGCGCTGTATGTCCTATCGTCCCCCTTTCCTCGCCTTCCTCCCATGACCTACCCTTTTGTCCATTTCCTTTCACATTAGAAAACAAACCCAACTACAACTTGTGAACACCACCATTTAGCTTCCCTTTCGGAGCTGCAAGGAATATTTGATGAAGGGCAGGTGAGCAGAGAGATTAAAATCCGCTGGATGGAGAGAGGCCGCTATTGTCTGTGGACTTCAATTATCCACAGGCGGTCAAGGACTGACCCTGGTACTCTGCAAACCCACAATTCATCTTCAAAACATATTTGATGATGAGAAGTTACAGGACTTTAAAATTCTAAATAACCCCATTTAGTGTGAAGCAATCGGAGGCTTATCCTGGACTCTTTTGACCTACTCTGGCCTTTAATGTTGCTTCCTTTTAAAGCAGTTGAGCATCTCTGCTCTCTAGCAGATAAACAGAGTAAAAAGATTAATTAAAATGTGGAGCAGAAGATGCCCTAGCAATAATTCATATGAAGATGCAGCAAAAAAAAAAGGAGCCATGCAAATCAACAGTAATTTAAAAGGCCTCCTCTTCACAGAAATCTTTATGTTAATAAGTTAAAATATCACATAGCTTTAAAACATAAGACTCCAACTTGTGAGCATTCTACCACTGTAATCCTCAAATGAATGAGATACCTTGGTGATCCTCCTAAAATCCATCAGGATAGCAGTGGTAGGGAAGAGAAGTCACCTCTCCCCACACTGCCTGGCTGTGCATTTGAGACTGAACACATTCCCACTTCCCTAAACTCCACAACCTTCACTTACAGCAATAACTCTGTAATTATTGGGCATCCCCCAAATGTGGACAGTTGTATATAGTTTATAAAGAGGGGACACATTCTGAAAACACAGTCTGAGACATGTATCACCAGGTCATTCTGTCATGTGTGAACATCATGTGGGCACCTAAGCAGGCTTACAAGGGAGAGCCTGCTGTGTGCCCAGGCTACACGGCACAGCCACCCTTGTGGACACATTCGGTCACTCACAGAAAGGCCGCTGTGTGTACATGTCCACATCTGTGTTTACAACACCTTCATGAGTGGGCTCCTGCACAAGTCTGGTCCCACAGCACCCCATGCACAGTCACAGTGAGGAACTGAAGAGAGGATTGCTCGGTCACACACAAGTGATGCGGAACAGACCTTCGTCTCAATCCTACACTCCGATAGTGTCAAAAGAAATGTAGACACACAACTTTCCTCAGCATTTCATGTCTATGAAGCACACAGCCTTCAATGACAGCAGACCAAATGGCCCCCTGCTTCCCACATGCTTTTAAAGCTAAAGGGAAAAGAAAAAAAACACAAGCTGGTTCTTATTTAGAGGAGGTCTATACTCACCTAACTGAGCTCAGGCTGGCACTGCCTTTAAGCCTTTTGTTATTCTCCTTGATGGCTATTAACTGTCATCACAGAGCCAGAACACCCTCCCATCTCCCATGAAGCTTTTCTTTCAAAGTTCATATTACAGACATGAGGTTGTCATCTACTAGGAAAAAATGGCAGCCCCTGGCATCGCGCACAATTAGAGAGAGAAGCCCTGTTCTAAATAGGATAAAGGGCCCTCATTCTGATGGAAGCTTCCCCAGTCGCCTCTCCTGACTGCTCTGTGACCAAGTTCCCTGTGTTTACTTGGACTGAAGCCTACCTTGTCCTCCAGCTTTCCTCTTGAGGGCTTTAGACGATCAAGCATAAAAAGCATGCCTTTGAAGGGGAGCAGAGCCATGCCATGTGTAGTGTCCATAATCCTTCTGCACTGTTCCAAGGGTGGTTCAACTCACCTTCGTGTCCAGCTACCATTTGCTCTGATGTCTCAGGCTCAGCTGACATCCACGGCTGTACTTCCTTTGCTCTTTATTCCCTGACCCTTGCTACATTTCTACATGAAGCCTTAATTCCCAGAAGACATGACTAGCAAGAGGGAAAGTATTTTGTCCAAAAAACCATATAAAGACCAGCATTGAGTGAAGTAGATATAGTCATTCATGAAGCCGCTCTTTCTGGAGCTGGCCCTGCACCTTTACAAACTTTTGATCCCTGTTCATACATCCTCACCTGAGGAGAGGACAGGAGAAAACTCAAGAGTAGAAAAGGAAACCAAAACTGTGCAAGATGGTCACACTCTGGGATCAGCTCTTTACACACTGTTCTGCTGTCGCCCCAAACCAGTCATAATTTTGCCCAAGGACAGCACACTAAAACCCCTGGTCACTCTGCAGTGGCTTTTCCACTCTTAGAAAGTGGTTTTATTGCATTCGTTGTCATAAGCAGAGGACTATTCTGCCTGTGATCCAGCACAGAAATCCCCTGGCAAATGAAGTGACCTCTCCCTTTATATTTAAGATGGCATAAAGTAGGGTTATTTTCACCTAAATTATATTTGGTTCATCCGCACATATGCCAGCCAGGAGAGTGAATAACAAGGATTAAAGATGCACAGCTTACCTTGCTCCCATGATTCCTTCCTTGCTCCCATAGGCCCCTCCCACTTTTTCTATCTGATATGGAATACCAGAACAGAGTGCTTTGGCGCACCGTTCCCTATGTCTTTACAGCTCTCGAAGTATTTTATCTTTTCCTTCACAATGTTTTCAGACTTCACTGTCTTCCACTCACAACCTGACTCTGACCTCTGCATTTAACTTTAAAGTGACTTCTTATGTTCCTTCTTGAAATTCCTTGGGTTATGACATTTTTTTCTAACTTGGGTAAATCGCTAACACTTCCTTTACCGTGAGCCCCGAAACCACAAAGGACCCCCAGGTGACCTTCCTCCCAGTCGTATCTTCTATCTGCTTCTCTTTGTTCTTCGGCAGGGTCCTGCCGGCAGCTGGCAGCAGCCTGGAACTGAGGCTGCTACAAGGAGCCTTGGTTCCATATCCTGCTTGTTTTTCTCCAGCTGCCTGAAAGTTTCCTACCCAGAGTGAGCAATGGCTTCACTGGAAACCTTTTCTACACCAGCAGGCAAGCCTTTGAGACTCTAAAAGGACAGCAGTGGACAAGGCAAAAATCTTCACTCAAAGTTTTCAGCAGGAAATGGAACATCTCCAAAATGGCACAGCCGCACGGTCGCTGGACAAAGGCGGCAGGAAGAATCACTGCGGCACATCTCCAGCATCCTCCGGTGCGGGGCAAGGTTTCCTTTCATGGCAGCTGTAGTTGGCATTTCAGAACTTTACACCTTTGTAAGCACAGAACAAATCTTTATTCTCAAATAAAATATGAGGAATGTTAAGGATTCTACACCAGAGCTTTAAAATGTATGGAAATGTTTCTGTGAACCAGACAAGATATTCAGCATTTCAGCAATCCACAAGGGAGAAGATACAATCATCTATTCACAAGAGAAACCCCGTGTCCTCCACCATCAATCACTACAGAGAAAGAGCCACTGTTATGATCATTTATGCTTAAAAAATATTTAAGTATTGCTTACTACATGCACTGGATGCTGGAGAGAAAACTAGGTCATGAAAGGCCTGGACTCGCCTTCAGTGCATTTATGGTCAACAGAAATTGCACAAACAACATGAGCAGTGTCACTGCAGACCTACAAGCACTGTGCCAGGAGGGCGGAGAAAAGAGGAACACGATGGTGGCTGCAGGTGGAAAGCATTTGCTGGAGCAGCAGCAGATGAGGGAGCCTCAAATATGGGTTAAGAATGAAGAATGTTTCAGGACAGGAATCAGGCTGGACCTCCTTGCCTTTCCAACCTTATCTTCCACAGTTGCCTTTCACGTGCATCAAATTTTTGCCAGAACCCTGGAAGCATCACTTCTTTAACACGCCAGTACTCTCCAACCTCTGAACACCTCACATGCTGCTCCACGTGAGCCCCCCAGTCTCACAGCACTGGATCAAGACAGTCTTCCCCAGACTCCACCCACATTGTACCTTATGAGCAAACTAATTAAATACTATCATTTCCAGCCACTTTCAGTGCTGAGATGGTTTGTTTAAAAGTATTAAATAATTGAGGCAAATCCATCAGATGGCCTTTTCTTTGTCCTTTAAAAAGCTGAGTTCTCTACTTCAAAAATTTGAAACACTCTGAGGTCTTTCCATATTTATAACATCTCCATTTATGCAATTAATAAACAGGCTAGTTTGGTGTTGTCTGAATCTCTTTCCAAAGCTCAATGTTGGTCCTCAATTCAGCACTACTAGGAGGTAGTAAGAACTCTACGAGGCGAAGCCTAGTGGAAGGAAGTTAGGTCATCAGGGAAGTCCCTGAAGAGCATTAGGAATCTTCCATCCTCCTCTTTCTCTTTGCTTCCACTGCCAAGACGTGAACAGCTGCCTCTACCACACATTGCTGCCATAGACCCAAAAGCAACAGGACAACAAACCAGGAACTGAAACTTCCAGAATATGAGACCAAACAAGCCTTCCTTCTTTTTAAGCTCATTCATTTCAGATGTTTATTACAATAACATAAAACTGACTGCCACACTGCACTTTCTGAGTGAGTCACAAATGTGTGTGATGTTCAAACTTCATCCCACCAAAAAGTCTCTGCAGAGGGGTGAGGCTGGGTAACACATGAACCTTCTGCCTCACTCCAGCAAACCCTGTTCACCTTCCATCTGTTTTCATATCACAAGCTCTCCCTAAGAATCTATCTGAGTGAAAGAACATACAACTGTAAAATGTTTGAAAAGAATTGTTCTAGAGTCTTAGGCTCAGGAAATCTGAAGCTTGTTCTCTGCTCTTAACTCTGATTACATTCACAACCCAGGGGTGCAACAACAGCCTCATCCATTCTCATTTCCAGCCACAACTAAACCGAAACCCCAGCTACATTTTCTGCCATCTCTCATATGCCGGACGTTTTTGCTTCTACCTAGGATACCTGGTACATAAAACGTAACTTCTGTTGCTTTCAGGAGCTCCCTCTCCAAGCAACAAACCAGTGACACCTGCTTGGAAAAATTCCTCCCAGGAGTCATGGCTGACATTTCTGGGCAAGATCCCAGAACGGCACATTGGAAATTAATACGCGAACCCAACAAATCGCTCCAGTGCAAGCCGTACCCTCTTGTTCACTCAGCAGAACTGTATTGTCAGTGTGATGACCTACCTGTCTCCCTGGGCCACAACTCCAGACCACGGAAGCCATTTGACATTATTTCTTATAGGGTGAGTCTTGCTTTAGACACAAGATTCCCCCTATGTTCCCAGTAAGCCATGATTTAGGGACATTTAGGTTCAAATATTTTAAATTAAAGATGAGCTTGGTTGGCCTAGTCCTTTTTAGGAACAGATAGCGTGACCTGCCATCACCTTTGTTGGGTGACCGGATGTCTGCGCTCCTCTGGGGAGGAGCCCCAGCCTCGCTCTGACCCAGATAATCAGCCTCATGCCCAGTTTCTTCTCACCACAGCCTTGGCATCTTTCTCTTCACTCAGCCTGACAGACTCCTAAAAGTGATGCATGCTTTCCTGAGCAGAGCATCTTGCCACGTCGCAAGCCCCCCAGCTCTGTGCCCCACCTCCCTGCAGAAGCACCACCTGCCACCTCCTGCTGGCTCCCTCCACGCTGGCACTTCTCCAGCCTGCTGCACCTTTCAGCTGTCATACATAGTGCAGCTGCATGCTCTGACCCTTCCAGGCAGTCAGCCTCCCAGGGCTTGCCCTACCACAATGGTGCAAAGGCGCAAACTTTTCTAGGGACACTGCTTTGTTTTGTTTTGCTTTGTTTTTGTTTATTTTGGTTGTTTTGTTTTTCTTTGTTCTGAAAGTTACTGGAGAAAAGTGTCACAGGCAAGGTGGTAAGAAATTTATTATCTCATAGTTCTAGAGGCAAGAAGTCTAAGATCAAGGTAACAACAGGGTTGACTCTTTCCAAGAGCTGTGAGTCCCAGAGCTCTCTCCTAGCCTTGGCGCTACCACCTTCCCACTGCATCTCCGCACAGCATTTTCCCTCCTCTCTGCACATGTTCCCTCCATGAGCATCTCTGGGTTCCTCTTTCTACAAGGGCAGATTGAGTTAGGACCCAGCCTACTGACATCATTGTAATGACACCCTTAGAGACCATCACTCCATGTACGGTCACAGTCTAAGGTGCTGAGGTGAGGGGCTTCTGCACATGCATCCAAGGGGACACCATACATCCTACAGCAGGGGCCATGCCCCAGTCCAGTCTGTCCCACTTCCTACCTAGGTCTGCATGTGGGCCCCAGAACAGTGATTCCACTTCAGCCTCATGTGTAATGGGGAAACCCCTGCTAACCCCAGCCAGCATCTGGGGCTAGGCCTTGGATGTGAGTGTGTCTTGCAATCTAAGGACGCACATCCTTCAGGAGTCCAGCTGGGACCAGGAAGATAGCTCCGTAGCCTAAGCACCTGCCTGGCAAGCACAAGACCCTGAGTTCGATCCCTGATACTACAGGAAAAAAGGAGCCCACCTGCACCTGTGAGACAGATAGGGGGGCCCCAGGGAGAAAACAGACCCACAAGGTAGTCGGCAGCTGAGTGGCCACTGGCCAGAGAGAATGTGTATGTTGTCTGTTGAATATTTCTTACAATTCCTATAAATTCTTTTCCACGGTAGGAAACAGACTTCAAATTCAAATGGAAGATATTATAGGTTTTCTTTATTTTTTTAGTTTAGTAACATGAAGAAACACTACCTTGGTACTTGGCTAATAGAGAATACCCTTATCCCTGTTCTTTCACTTAAAGTAGCATGTCTGGGCACAGACACAGCTCACAGCTCGAAGACCAAGTGGAAGGCTTGACAATCTGGACTCTGGTACATCAACTAGATGTGACAGGAATGGCTGTGTCTGGTCTGCAGAAAGATCCCACAAAGGCAGGTGCAGGAGGGCAGTGCCCACAGGTACCAGGTGGTGGGTTACCACACCCGCTTACAAGCACACAAACGCTGCCTCTTTCAAGAAGATTGCTGAAAGCTGGAAGCTGTTCAGGTGACTCCATTTGTAAAGATGAAATTCCCAGAAGAGGGGCATGTGAGCACCAGGAGGTCGCCAGCAACCCAAGCAGCTACTGGGGCTGGCTGCAGCAAATCCTGCAGTTTCACGGAGCCCCACTGACTCCTAACTGTGGTCCACAATAAAAGCCTCGGTGGCTTGCAATGAATCCACCAACCAAGGTGGAAGGCTTATGACAACCTTATTTTTCCTTGTTGGAAAGTACATGAGGAAACCCAGGAGTGAGGGTAACAGAGGGCAGAAATCTGGAGGCTAAATTACAGGTTTATATACCCATGAAATATTATTAGCCTTGTCAAATTCCTACTGCGCTTCTGCATTCTGTGTAGATTCTCCTACAGCTTCCATGGGACACCATGCTCTATGCTTGACTGGCTCACAAAGTGTTGTTATTTAATAGTTGATGCATTCCACCCAGCTGTGGCGACAATTCCCCACAGAGGTTTCACATTAGTTTTAATTTTTCAAAGCTTTGCAAAAGATTCTCTACTTTCACAGAAATAATGCACAAGGATGGGAAGTTTCATCAAGAGTTTTTAATAAAGCTGTGACTCACTGGGGATGAGCGAAAGGACCTCAAGTTCAACCTCCTCAGAGCTTGTCTTGTAAAGCACCTGCCCTAGTTCATGACCGTGAAAGACACTCAACAAATACCAACTTCCTTCCTGTTCAAGGTGACTACACCTGAGCTTGTGTTCAAGCATGGCGCATATTTTCAAATAATGTCCTTAGTTATATCTCTGTGTTTATATTTCAGATGAAATTCCAAATCCAAGACAGAGACCCTCTGCCTTGCTGCCGTATGGTGAGAGGGCCCTGCTGGGCTGTAAGTGAGGTGGTCACCCAGCCAGTAGGTAGAAATCAGCCAATGAGCTGCATGTGGAAAAAAGGGAAACTGCCTCAAGATTAATGCAAAACCCAGAGAATTTCAAGGCCACAGAAAGAAGAAAGAGAAAGCAAACTTGAGTACTTGGAGGGGCCTTGTTTGCCTCCATGTATGTCCTGACCTTCAGGAAAAAGATGGAGGGAGGAGTGGGCACCAAACCCTGGTTGCTCCTAGAAAGGAGAGCCAGCATCCTGCTGGTGCAACACGGCCACCCCGGGCATGTGTTAGAAGACTCAAGGCAGAGAGGAGAGTGACAGCAAGGGATGCCTGCGCTCAGCTTTTTCCAGCAACTAACGGAGTGGACAGATCCTGCCAAGGCACACACCCCCTCAGAGTAGTCCTTCCCCTCCCCACTCCAGCACTGCACTCAAGTCTTGAAGCTTAGGAGTGCTGAGCGCCCGCAGGCACTCTGCTGTCCCTTGAAACTATCCCCTAATTGTCCCTAATTGTCTTTTTAAAATTACAGGAAAGGGAAGGACATTCAAAACCCATATTATGGGCCAGCCAGATAGTTCAGCAGACTAAAGCACCTGCTTAAGCAGAGTGCAGTGGCTGGGGTTTGATCCCTGGTGTGTCATGGGGCTGCCCGCCCCGCCCCCAGGACACACTGAGACTGGGGATGGTGGTGCATGCATATAATCCCAGTGCTTAGGAGGCTGAAAACAGGAGGATCACTACAAGTCTGATCTATGTATTGAGACCTTGTAGACCCCTAGACCTTGTACTAAATATACCCATATTATATCCATCAGTACCGTGCAGATTCCCCGGCCAGATTTTTAGATGAAGTGATGCTTGCTGTACCTGTCTGTGGCCAGCAGTGCCCAGCTCCACCATTCATTCTTTCAACCAGCATTTCTCTCATCCCTGGGCTTCTAGATGCTCTAGGCACAGAGATGAGCCCTGGCAGTCAACTGAGCAGCTCACCCTCCACCCTCAAGGTGAAGTCACGCGGCCGCCATGTCTACCGCTGTCCCCTCCTCTGTGCCACTGGCCCTGCTGGGGTTTTGTTCTTCATCACTGGAGCTGGCCGCAGGGCAGCCTCACAGGGGGACCTTCACCTCCCTTCCTTCCGCCCCTCTTCTATCCATGTGGTGTCTTTCAGGCATAGACCCGCCCACCACTTGGCCTAGTGGAAAGCTGCTGCCCACGTGCAGCGCACGCGCTCTGGCCCTGGCCTGCCTGGCCCGCTTTCCACGCTGCGCTCAAATCACAATGAAGCTCCTGCTCCTCCCAACTGCTAGGCTCCTTCACGTCTCTGTGATTTTCACACACTGTTGTAGCTGCCTGGAATGCTGTGGCCCCAGTATCTTCCAAGGGTATGCAGCTTTGGGGGATCAGCAGACGAGACTCAGTGCTCCCCCTGTGTGGTCCTCCAGCGGCCCACACGCACCTCCGTCCTGTCATTTAGAAGAGCCTGCTGCAAAGCAGATTCCTCACTGTCTCTTCCAGTTGGCTCAGACGGGAAGCCAGGCCCTGTCATCTTAATTATGAAGCAGAACGCTCCTCTCAAAGCTGCCCATGGCTATTTCTGCATTCTGGGTTGTGCAACAGAATTTATCTTCAGGGGAAAATTGTGGGTTTTTTAATATAATTTGGGAAAACACGGTGGTGTACTTTTTAATCTGCAAAGAAAATGCCCAGAGCCTGATATGAAAAGAAAGACTAAAACAATGAGTACCCAGTGTTAAAATCAAGCCCCTGGGTGGCCTGGAACACCTTAAGGAGATGTCATCTGACTGCTAAGCAAGTCCTCTCTGCTATCCCCTGAAGGAGTCTGAGGCCAGAGGGAAGGAAGACCCCCCTGACTGAGAGCCACCCTCAGGTCTGTGACAGCCAGCACCCTGCTGATGCTGTTCTTTCCCATGTTATTGTTCTCACACAATAACTTCTAAATACCGCTGTGATCCGCTCACCACTGCTCACAGAAGCAGCCTTAGGCAACAACGGAAAAAGAAGTATGTTAATGCTTTGGGGCAAACCAGTGCACAGGAGCAAGAGCCCCAAGAATACATAGACAGGGGAAGGGATGGGGGAAGATCCCGGCCAGGGCAGGCGCAGACATGGAGGCCATGCTGGGGAGCATAGGCGTGCCCTTGTCTTGGCCTTAGGTGGGGTTCCTGAACTCCTTACAGACTAGAAGCATCCACTGCCTTACAAAGCTGAAAGGTTTTCCTAAGCTTGGGCTACATTTTTTTTATATTTTTTTTATTGAGAAACAAATATCAGAGAGATAGTTTCACAATTGATTAATAGGACAGTT
>NDGN010127065.1:0-15783 GCA_002564285.1 Tympanoctomys barrerae
TAGGTGTGTAAACTCGGCAAAGTATTCTAGAAGAGTCCAGTAGCCCATAATAGCCTTGGATCAACAATTTCTGACATTGCCAGTTAAACAGAAGACAGGGTGCTTTTAAAGAGAGATGGGGCCATTTTCTTCAATCATTTCAAATAGGGAGGAGGAGAAAGGAAAGACTCATGACATTTAGAGAGGCAGATGAAGTTTTTGACTCCTTGTTATGGTTTGTGGTAGGATGTCCCCCAAAGCCTCATGTGGCCATAGGGTCTTTTTAGAAATGGCTCAATGCAGAGTGTGTTATTGATTACTGGCACAATGCTAGGATTAGGGGTGAGTGCCTGCTGAATCAGTCCACTAATTGGATTGATGATGCCCTACTCCCAGTAGACTAGACACAATGTAAGGACCAGAAAGAGGCTGTGTCACTCTCTCTCATTGCTTTTGCTGTCTTCTCCCACCATGAACTATTTCTCCCCTAGGATTTCCCCCTTGCCATGTGACACCATACCTTGCATCCAACAGATTGTGGACTGTAGCCTCTACATGAACTAAATAAACTTTTCCCCTTTTAGCTTTAGGTGTCAAGTATTTTGTCCTAGAGATGAGAGAAAAGTAAGACGTACTTCAAGACTGAGGTTCCTTTTATCTTCCATTGCTTTAAAAATGTCTCAAACTTTACTGACCTAAAATGTTTATTTCACTCATGATTTTGGAGTTTGGCCAGGATTGGGCAGGAGCAGCATGACTCTTTGTTTCCACTCAGCAAGGGTAACTGGAAGGCTATGGTTGACCCTCTCTGGTTTGTTCACTCATGTGCCTGCTGATTAATACTGGCTCTCAGCTTGGCCTTAGCTGGGCCTGCCAGCCACAGCACCTACACCTCTCCCTGTGTCTGGCTTCCTCCTCAGCACTGGTAACTATGATCCAGGGGTGACCACCTTGAGGGAGAGAGCCAAATAGAAGAAGCTAACCTAACCAACACTTTGGCTGTGCCTTCTTCATTATAAAGGAGCCATCAAATGCATGCATTTCCTTGGGCTGCTGTCACAAACTACTAGAAACCAGTAGCTTGAAGAACAGAAATTTATTTTTTGTCCCAGAGGCCATAAGTCTGAGATCCAAGTTATCAGTGAGGTTGGTTCCTTTTGCAGCCTCTCTCTTTAGTTTGTAGGCAGCTGTCTTCTCCCTGCATCTTCACAGGATCTTCTTTCTGTGTATGTCTGTATCCTAACCTCCTTCTCTAACAAAGCCACCAATCAGACTGAACTGGGGACCACCCTACAGGCCTCATTTTTACATAATCATCTCTTTAAAGCTCTGACCTCCCAATAGAATCTGAAGTACCAGAGATTAACTTTTAAAACTATAAATTTGGACAGAGACACTGCTGAGCCTGTGATATCAGAGCTAGCCCATACTCAGTGGTAGAGGAACCTCAAAGAGTCTGCAGATGGATTTTAGCACCACTGCCATTGCGTAAGTGGCAGGGGATTTATCATGTCCTATGGTGGATGGGGCTCTATGCTCTCTCTCTACCCAGTGCCCTTAAAAGGTTGTGAAATCTTAGAGGCCAGTTGCAGCCAGGCTTTCAGCAAAGATCCAGCAGTGCCAGATGTGAACACCCTGGAAAACTTCTCATCACCAACAGGGCTACAACCTTCAGAAACCAGCATTTCAGGCACAAAACAACTCAAGAAGACCCCTCACCTGTTCTCCAACCTCCAAGTAAGATCTTATATTCTGACCAGGGAGATAGCTCAGTGGCACAGCATCTGCCTGGCGAGTGCGAACCCCTGAGCTTGCTTCCTGGTGACAGATAAATCAATTAATCAATCAACCAATCAATCCTGGGTTATGATATGAATTTAGGAATAGAAAGTCTTTTAAAATAATGACAGGTTGAATTTCTCAACCAGCCTGGCCTTCACCATGAGTTAATTTCATTTGACTTGAAGTAATGTGATGTTTCTTCTAGTGAGTGGGGGACCAGGCACCCTGGCTTATAGGAAGATATAAATTATGGCAATTTTTCACTTTAAATTTTTTGGTTTTTAATCCACCTCTTTGTTCAAAATTTAGATTAAGTCTCACATCTCTCCCTTGCTCTATCTTATTTCAGCATATGAATTTTCATTTTACTAGTTGCATTCTGACTGACCATGTGTGATTCCAAACTGCTGCAGTGATGATGTGTGTCTCTCCACAGCTACTGCCATAGATGGGTGTATGGTATGTTTTGTGTTGCTATAACAAAATACCAGAGATTGGATATTTTATGAAGAAAAGAGGTTTATCTATCTTCTGGACATACAAGATTATGGGTGCTGAATCTGTTTGGCCCTGATTGGGGACTTCTGGGTACATCTCAGTATGGTACATAGTATCATGGTGGAGTCATATGTGTGTGAGACAGAAATCTTGGTAAGATAGGAGCCATCGAGACTCAGAGTCTGAACTTTCTCTTGCTATAAAATCCACTCTTGCAAAAACTGACTGGGGTCCACCAAGAGCTACATTTGTCCCTTTTGAAGGTAGACCCTGATGATCTAATTACCTTACATCCAGCCCCACCTCAAAATAATCCCACCACTTCAATCCCAACACACTGAAGACCACACTTCCAACATACAAGTCACCGGAGGGCACACTTTACACAGATCTGCACCATGGCATTGTAGCCAAAATAGTGCAACCTGAAATGCCATTAAAGAGTCCAACTAGGAGCGGAGGGCAGTTCAAGAAAGCCAAGCCCAGGACAAACCCCTGGACAAGTAGGTGTGGCCGGCACCACCCACAGCCCTTCTGTCCTGCCCACAAATACCCTGAGTGTTTGTCACTTTCACTTTTCTTGAAATGTGAACAATGAGAAATTCCAGTCAGTTGGCAGGTTTTAAAGGTTTAGGCAGATCACAGGGGTAATTCATCTAATTTTGTACCACAATATGTTCACCGAATCAGAGACTCCTTACCCTACTCCTGCATTGGTAAAAGAGAGCCTTGATTTCAGCCAAGTGAGACATGGATAAGCTTTTTGCACCTATATTTTCAAGAGTACAGTAGCATCCGAGGCAAGAGACAGAAATTCCAATTTAATCCCTTGGAGGTTCCAAGGTAGGACATTTGCTTGACAAGCTACAATGACCATGTTTGGATTTTAACGTGGCCCTGGAAAGATAATTCACCATCAAGGTAAAGGAATTGAGCAAATAAGATGCTCCTTTGCATGAATCTTGAGACTGGTAGACGCTGATTTGCCTTATGACAGTGGCTGACCCAGAGCTGGCTGCTCCACTTAGAACAGGGACACACACAGCCTTCTACCCACCCTTGTTGCAGCCCATGTCAACTTGAGGTCTCTCACTTTAGAAAGGATAAACTGCCTAAGCAAATACCCTTTGAAGTGGCTAAGAACTTCTTCATCTATTCTTCCCCAGTTATACCAGTCTCTATAAAGCCAAATATGAATAAATGCAACACCTTAAAAATTAAAATGGCTTCAAACAAACAAATTCCACAGTCAAGAGACAGGTGGTGAAGTGGTCCACAATATTTGCAACACATATAATAGACAAAGGGATGACTTCCTTACTTTACAAAGATTTCACACAAATTGGTAATAATAAATATGAAAAGGCCAATCAAAACATGGGCAAAGGATATGAAAAGTGTTTCTAAGAAAAACAAATGCAAATATCTAATAAATTTATAAAAAGATGTTCAAATTTCTTGAAATTGCAGGCATGCAAATTCAAACAACAAGATGGCCTCTTTTGCTATAAGATTGGCCAAAATTAAAATGGCTTATTATACTTAAGATGGTGAATGGATGAAAACCAGGACTCTCATTACTATTGTATGCAAATAACTAAATGTAAGATTTCAGTTGAGCTCTTTGCTAATAAAGACTGACTATGCCTTGCTTGAAACTGTTGGGACTGGGAATGTTTTGAATTTTAGTTTTTCAGATAGGGAATTCTTGCATAGACTTTAGTGTATAACATTGTAATCTGAAAATCTGAAATGTGAAATGCTCCCAAATCTCAACCTTGTGTACATGATGTTGGCATTCAAAAGTCAGATTTTGGAATATTCTGGATTCTTAGATTAATGATACTCCATATATATCAATCACAATTGTGAATGCATGCACTATTTGACCCATGGGAAACAATTCAGTTTATATACAGTGGTACTTGGGTTCACAAACATAATTCTTTCCACAATCCTAGTCACAAACCAAATGATGTATATGTTCACAGATGTAATATTGCTTGTAGATAGGATTTTCATTACCTCATGATTTATGAAGGGAAAAATAAAAGTTATAATTTGGGGTTGACCTACAATTATCACATATCCTTGTGATGGAATATTATATGGTCATAAAAAGAACATGCTAGACTATTTCCAATTTATTAAGGAAGATAAGCAAAATTCAGAATAGTTTGCATAAAATAGTGTCCTTTGTGTAAATAAAATAGAGTGTGTATATTGGTATATACATCAAACACTTCCAGAAACAGTCTTAAAAATAAGGAGTGGTAAGTTAAGAGATGAAGACAATTTACTTTTTGTTTCATTATATTCAATTTTAAATACATTTTCATTATATTTGATTTCCAATCATGTGCATGTCTTGCTTTCATGTATGCATTTAATTTTTAAAAGGCAGGGTAACAGAAATCATCTTGTAGCAGGCAACCTATTTACATGTCTGTGTTTGTCTATGGCTATACCACCCTGAATACCCCGATCTTGTCTGATCTCAGAGGCTAAGCAGGGTCAAGCCTGGATAGTGCTTGGATGGGATCTGCCTGGGAATATATGTCAGTGTTTCATTTGAGTCTGAATTGTCAGGCAGGGTGGTGCTAAGGAGCAGGCACCCCTACGTGGGGTAGCTGGCATGTGGAATTGTCATCCCAGTTAGTGAGACACTACAGGGATGATTGAGGAGTGGAGACCCTCTTTAAACAAGGAGGAGACAAAAGAGGGAATTATCTATGTTAGTACTGAAACTACTGCCTTTATGCAGTGGTGAAATCTAGGAAAAGTGATCACAGGAGTAAATATGTGGTCTCCAGCCCTCTACCCATTACCTGGTTCGTATTAATGTTGACATGGGATTGCCTGCAATCTGGGGTGGAAGTTAAATAGGCCAACCATTACTGTATGAAAACAGAGCTTTGGGATTGTCTGTTTGTGAGCATAAATCACAAGGATGAAAGATCAGTTCTGGGACTTTACATACATACTATGATTTATTGTCCAAGAAGTAGTACTGGCCTGTTCAGAGACAGACTGATTGGGTCTTGCAGGGTGGCTCTGCAGAAGAGCAATGTGACATCTCAGTATTTAGACTTGACTTCAGAGCAATCTTCCATGCAATGAAGACCAGTAAGAAAAGTCCTGACCTGTGGGCAATTTGTGCCTTCTAGCACTTCGAAAATATATGACTACAGGAAGAATATGAAAGTTTCAAATGAACTCAAAACTTTTTTATCCCCAATTCTCATTCACTGTGGAAATAACAGTTTATAACACCAGTTCTTGAACTTTAGCAGGCATCAGAATCACCTGGACTAGCACATGAAAAGCAACTGTGGCTTCCATACGGAGGTCATTGACTCAGTAGATCTGAGATGAGCCCTGAGAATTTGTAAGTTCCCAGACGGTGCTGCTGTGATTGCTTTTAGGACCACACTTCTAGATCACTGGTTTACAAAGCTATCTCTTTAGGGATTTTTTTTTCTTTTCTTCTACAAACGACCCTCATATCCTTGGATTATTCCAATGTTTTCCCCTAACAATTCACCAAAAATAAGTGATCTTTTTATGGGATCACTGAACTTTGAACCCCCTTTTCTCTTCCCCTGGAAAGCTATAGAGAAGAAACACTAGACAGGAAAAGTTAGAATCTTCTTTAGCTGATAGGACTGGGAGCATCTATATGACTTTAAAAAAAATTCTTATAAAACAACTGGCCGTTCATTTTCTACTAGGTCCAGGGGGGCACCAGCGGCCCACAGCAGGGGGTAGTTTTGCTCTGTGAATTTCCCCTGTGGCTGCTTAAGAATGGGGGCCCCAGAATTCTGTGGCCCTGTTCCCAGAAGGAGAATTTTGGCAAGAGTAGAGGAAAAGCCATCCAGAAAGTTTGTTTTTAGAAGCGCGCCAGTGGGGTCTGGCTCCCCGCAGAGCTCCATCCTTTCGTACCTCTTCGTTCTTGCTTTTTATTCTTCCCTTTCCAGCTTGTCCTCTGCATCCTTGGGGGATGGCATCCTTTGTTCAGAGGGCTTTCAGGAGTGGTCTTCTCAAGCAGGTGTCAGGCCACACTCAGAGTGCTCTTCCCCAAGGGGACCAATAGGAACAGGTGTATTCCAGCATTACACAATGACAAGACATTTTTCTTGCTTGCTTGCTTTCTTCTTAATGTCTGTCTTTCTTCTTTTTTTCCTCTTCATTTTCCTAATAGAAAAGAAAAGAAGAAAGAGAGGAAAAAAGAAGGGAATGAAGGAATAAAAAGAAAAGAAAGTAGAAAGAAATCAGAGTCTGGGTTAGAGTTTAGTAAGGTGGGATGGGTCGAACAAAGCCTGCTCCAAAAGCTGCCCTCCCTCCTCCTCAGAGCGATAGAACCTTAGCAGTAGAAACAGCGCTTGTCCAGCTTTAAAAGTTCTTTTTCAAAAGGAAGTGAGGCTCAGGCCAGCTGTCACAGATGCAGTTCTGAGAGCATCAGGTACAGAGGAATCCTCTGCCAGTTTTGGTAAAATGTAGATCCTGATTCTTCAAGTCTGAGTGGGGCCTGAGTGCTGACACCTCTGCTGGATACCCAAGTCCTTGATGCTGTCACTCTGTGGATCGCAACTCCAAGAGTAAGGTCACGGAGTGCTTAGAAATAGCAGCAACAATAGAGAGCAAAGCTTTGACACAGCCATCTCACAAGTGAGAAAACTGAAGCCCAGCGTGTTTACAGTAGAACTCTTCCTAGAACTGCACCCTCACACTCCCGGCTGAGTGCTTTTCCATTTCCTGGAAGTGCAGCAGGAACTTTAACAGGTCCTGCACACAGAGAGAGTCAGGAAACAACTCAGCAAAGTACAGAGCATGGCATGCTGAGGACCTGGAACTGACGGCGGAGGGAAAGCGTCAAGCAAGCTCTGTCTTCTGCCATCCTGTCACCTGCTATTGTGTCATTTACCCTGTTTTCTTCCTCAAAACCAGTAATAGAAACTAAATTTCTCTTCTCCCAGGCAAGACATAGAAACTGGAACCTCTTTCCCCATAAAACCTCTTTAGCTGTAAAACCTAGAAAGGTCATTATTTCTCATCTGTCTTGAAGATCTTCACTCCAGAGGAGTCCTATTCCCTAGCCATGATGAAAGGAAGCTACACACAGACAAGGAAGAATCTAAACAGAAGAGCCTTTCCTAGCTTCATCCTTTAATGTTATGGTTTGTTTCCAGATGTCCCTCCAAAGCCTCATGCAGTCATGGGATGGCTTCTAGAGCTTGTGACTAATTCATGATCCGATTATGGGATTACAGGTGTGAGTACTACATCCATGGATCGCCTGGATGCTATATAGGATGGGAGAGAGGCTTGCTATCTGCTGCTGTTGCTGTCTCCTCCCTTTGTGCTCTTGCTGTTTTGCTGTTTTCTGCCACCATGAGCAGCTGCTCTCTGCCATGTGCCACTCTGCCTTGGAGCTAGCTGAGTACGGACTGAAACCTCCACCAACTGTGAGCTAAACAAATCTTGCCTTCCTCGATTTTGTGTGTTGGGTATTTTATCCCAGCAATGAGAGGAGAGTAACTGGAGACAGTCTGTTTCTATGATTTCAGACCCTTTTGCCAAACGACCTTTCTACAGAGCTATCCAGTCTTTGCAGAACCTTAAGCACAGAAAACAAGAATTTTCTCTCGGAATCTTTTAGTCTCCATTTCTGAAGGTTTTTGTGTCAGACAAAACTGTTGGTAAGTAAATTTAATATGCTTTTCTCTTATTAACCTGTCTTTTGTTACAAGAGTGCTAACCACAAGCTTCAGGACAAAAGAGGAGAGATATCTGTCACTGCAACATGCTGGAGCATGACCTCTTCTTAAAACGAACATCTGTACCTGTGGAAGCCAGCATCAAAGTCCACTGTAGCAGAGGTTCCAACACCAGATTCTACACCCATGAGTCACCCGACAGCTGTCTTCCTAAGTCCTGGTTGGGTGCTTAGGTAATTTATGGTGATTGACAAGCCTGAGTTGGAATCTTAAGTGGGCACCTTCATGGTCCATCAGGCAGCCCCTGGGAAGAAATCAGTGCCCAGCAGAATGGGGCAGTGGGAGGCACCCAGGATCCTTGCCAGGACAAGGAGACTCCAGAGACTGCAGACAGTTGAAGGACAGCTGATTGGTATAATGAAAATCCACTGGATGGTTGATGCCCGAGGATCCTCGCTCTTGCAGCCCCTCATGCTTCCCATGGGGACTCCTTGTCGTTATTTTGAAAGTAGCAGGTTGTCCAAGACAGCTGAGAATCCTGAAACTGGCAGTAAAGCTTTCTGGGAGAAAAAGCATTCATTCTGTGGCCCTGACCAAGGCAAATCACTGCAGGGAGCTGGATCACTGCAGGGAGGCTCCCTGCACCTCAAGCCTGGTCCTACTGCTTGTCCCCGTGGCAGGACTTTGGGGATGTGAACTCAATCGTTCACTCACTCACTCACTTGCTCTCTCACTCAGCATGCATTTAATGGGCACTGACTTTTACACCAGAATTCAAAGATGCAGACAATATCCTCACTCCCCCAAGGGACTCACAGTTTAACATGGGAATGGACTGACCAACTAACACATAGCTGAAAGATATGTGGGCAACCCTGCCTGCTCCAGGAGCACAAAACAGGGACACAAACACCCCACTAGTTGGTGGGAGGAGGCTTGCTGGAAAGAGCCATAGTTGAGCTAAGCCTTGAAGGAGGAGTGGGAGGAGTCAGAGGGAACAGAAAGAGCTGTGTAGGCACAAAGATCAGCATGTACAGTCCAGGGCCTCTGGGCCACGCAAATCACTCAGAAAACTGTAAGTTGTTAAGTGTGCTGGGTCGCAGGGTCCCTGGAGGTCTGATGCTCAGGTCACAAAAGCCTTTGTGTACTAAGATGTGGTCCATTTCAACTAAATGAAACTGTGAAGATTTTATCGGATTAAATATAATAACTATACACCTCCTCATCCATCGTAAGATCTATGTCTACAAAGTCTATTGCTATCATTTAATCTTCGCAGCAGCTCCAAGAGTCAGACACTGAGATGATAGCCGTTTGCACAGTTGTGGGGTCTGAGGCTCAGAGAGGGTGAGCAGTTCAAAGTGATGATGCTGAAGTTGTAACACTCAAAGAATAATGCGGCCTCCTTGATTCCATCAGATCCAAAGCACAGTTTCATGGCAGATATTTTAAAACTCTCTTCATTATTGTGAAATGAAATCCAAACATAATGTGATCCACTCAGAACACACTTTAATAATATCTGAAAATCCCATCTGTACTATAGATCAAAGATTAAAAATTTGAATAAAATAATATGTATTTCACTGCAGAAACACACAGAGCTGAGTATTCTAGAAGCAAAGTAGTCCAGGGCTGGATTTACATAGTATGTAGGGGCAGCTTGAGTGTAGTACTACAGAGGCAGGCAGGTATCTGTATATTGAAAGAATGGAGTAAGTGTTATGAGCAGTATTGCTGATGGCAATCTGATTATCTAAAAGACTACCAGTTCCTGGTAAAGTTCTGAGTAACACAGTACAATATTGCCTCAGAGGTTGGTGACAGAACTGGGATTTGAACCCCCATGAGCTAATTCCAGAGCTTAAGTAATCTGTTCTCACATGGTGATAATTGTCCCTTGTGGAGGTGGCCTCATATTTCTGAGGTACAAGGGGTAGACTTGGGGGTGGGGAGCTGCAGAGACTCTTAGGAAAGATGGGTAAAATTTGCCAAGCCCCAGGTTTCCCTATAGGTCTTCAGAATGCTGAGTTGGGCTGCTTTTTCTGGCTAATGTTGTGTTTCCCACTAGACAGGAACCCATCAGCCCTGTGCTTTTCACTGAGCTTTTCCAGTCCTTCCCTGGGAGCCTGTAAGACTTCAAACCAGGAATCCAGCCTCAGCTAGAAACTGCACAGGTAGAACACACTGCACTTCCTATCAGACTCACTGGAAGACTAGCAGCAAAAACACAACAGACTCCTCATCAGCTCTCCTAGTATTTGTCAAGCCTATGGTTTTGGTCATTTATTGCTGCTAACAAACCACCCAACAATTTAGTGGCCTAACATGGTAATTCCTTGAAACCTTTCTGTACTGAATGGTAGGCAGATCTCTTTCAGATGGTGTTGGCTGAGATGCTTAAATGATAGCTGGCCAAGCAAGCTTAGTTTTCTTTCAGAAGTGTTTCTGCACACACACTCTTCACCACAGATTTATACCATATCATCTTAGGAGCCGTGTAGTATCAAAACAAGTTATGGGGCCATTTCAGACTTGAGAGGAGGTCAATTAGAACCCATCTTTTGATGATGAATCGAAAAGAACTTGTGGCCATCTTTTCTCTGCCAGAGCCTGTGGTGTATCAGCTGCTGGATTCTTGGGGATATTAAAAATGAGCAAAATCAGCTATCATCTTTGCTCTCCCAAATTGTAGCCTGGTGGTAGAAGGCAACTGCATAAGTAAATGTATAAATAGAGAGACTGTAAAAAGAAGTGCTTATGTCATAAGAGTATGAAATAGGGGAAAAATCATTATTAAGAATGTGTACAAGAGGTTTGGGGAGATAGCTCAGTAGAGTAGGTGCTTGCTTGGCAAGCACAAGGGCCTGAGTTCAATCCCCGGTTCTGAAAAAAAAATGTGTACAAATATTTATCTCAGAAAACATTCAATCTGAAGAATCAGTGGCATTATGTAAATTCCATACAGGTATATTCATGGCACACGGTATATTCTTAACCAACATTTATTGACTGAATGCATGAATGATGAGCATGAAGAACACTCAGAGGCAAGACAGCCAGTGGGGCTAGGAGAGCAGAGAGAGTGGCTGCCTGGGTCAGGAGGTAAGCCAGAGAAGGCTGCATTGAGTATTTGGATCCTTAGCCCCAAGGCAATGGACCTCAAACTAAGGCAAGTCACTAAGTCTGTTTTTATTTTTTAATACAAAATGATGGTAGGAAAAAAAAAACCAGTATTAGAAGCAATACAAGATTTCACTAAACAAAGTAACAGGAATTCAACAGTGGGTGCTGTATTATATGATGCTGTCTTCAAATTAGTTGCTCAGATTACCAGATGTAAACATGCAAAATTCGCTTAAAGAAACAAAACAATAACAAAGAGACATTATAAAAAGTCAAAACAGGAAATAATCAATTAAAAAGAAAAAAAGTCAACTGAGGAATGGACAAAAGTGATATGATATTTTTATACTATGGAGTATTATTCAGCTATAAAAAAGTTAAATTCAAGCATTTTGCAGGTAAATGGATGCAGCTAGAGATTATTTTGGTAAGTGAAATAAATCAGATCCACATGTGCAAACATCATTTTGTCTCACTAGTGTGAGAACCTGAAAGAGTATTTAAAAATCTAAAGGGTACAACAGATACTGTGAAAAGGACAGAAATTGTTCAATGAGAAGGAAAAACTAGGATGAGGAAAAGGACTAATGAAAGAAGGGAAAAAGATATATTCAGTTATATATGAAGAACAGTTTGGATAATTGTATGGTTGATTTCTGCTGATCTTTTGAAAGGTTTGGGTTTTGAGGTCACCCTGACTATAACACAGAGAATCAAGATGGTTTAGAGGGGTGGGTGGGAGGAGGAAACAGAGGATGAAGGGAGCTAGGAGAACAGTGGAATGCTATGTAGGAGACCCTACAAGAAGTGGTGAGAACATATCCAGGTGATGGACACGAGTTAGAGAAAACTCTACAGAATGCCATCAAAATGGTGGGAAAAAATATCTCCAAATTCATGGCCAACTCATCGGTTTGGAGAATCTGTAGGTGTCCTGGAGCTGCCAGCCAGGGTCTGAGAACATTTGTGGCACTCTGGGGGAAAGGGAGAGAAGGTGTAGCAGACACAACTTGGCTTCTCCTCTCAGAGCTGCAGTTTGGGTAGGTCCCAGATGCCTTTCTCCCACCTCAGGCTGATGAGGATTATTGATCTCTGCTACTGAGAACATAACTTGGGCATTTTCCTTCAGGCCCTTCTTTTTGTACTGATGTTTCTCTGGTCTGCAGTGGGACATGGGCACTGAAGGTTGATGGCTTTGAATAGGATGGAAAAGAAGAGAATAGGATTTCCTGGCTGAAGCCTCTAGATCCCAAGGTAGTTCATGAATCACTGTCAACTTCCCAGAAGAAGAAGCCACAGAAGTGAGGACCTTGCCTTTAGGATTCTCCATCAGGGCATTTTGACAGTTTTGCTTTAATGTTTCATATTGTAGAGAATTTCAAACTTCCTCAAAGGAAGACCAGTATAACAAGTCCCATCATCACCTCAACCATTATCAGCTCACAGCAACCTTGCCTCACCTCTATCTGCTACCTCTCTCTCCTTGTATTATTATGAAGTAATTCCTTGATGTCATTCAATTTCATCCTTTTGAACATTTCAGTGTAACTTATATAGGGGTTCTTTCTAAAAACTAATCACAGTAAAACTTATCACATTTAAACATATTGGTAATTACAAATATTTCTTCTTGCCTGGTGAAGTCATAGCCATCTTAATGTCATGGTGGAATCATTGATCACTGTTTCAGTCATGCTGGTGTAAACAAACCCACAGCTTTACCAGCTGCATAAAAGGATGGCAATAGAATTACATGCACACAGAGTACAGGATAGTTGACACTGATTTCAAATGCCCATGTTATTGGTTTATGTATTTACCATACTACTCTTGTCATCATTTTAGAGTATAACTCCTACTTATTCAAAAAAATGTTCTATAAAGCAATGTGCCATGTTGCACTGGTAGTAGCCTCACGTGTATTACTTATTGTCCATTTTGTTTGTAGCAAGGGATCACATCAAGTCATTGACTTATATCTTCTAGGCTTGGGTAAGTACATTCTGTGCTCTTCACATAATGATGAAATCTTTTAATAGTATAGTTCTGAGAACATCCTTTTTAAGTGATACATGATTGCATTTATATTGAAGATTACACTATATAGTACGATCTATTATGATAGTTACCTGATACTATCAAATAATTAATAAATAGTTGTCGCGCTATTCCCTGTTGTATGATAAATTGTTTTTCATTTGTTCATTTAAATCTGAATCCAGCCAAGGTACACACCTCTTAATTCATATCTATGGATATGAATATACCTATAATAAAGGGCCTCGGAAGTCCTTTATAATCTATATGTCCTCCTTTCCTCTTCTTAACATAAATCCTCACCACTGACTTCTAAAACTAAGTGGGGTTTCTTATAGAGTTCCCTATACATTGATATTGCTGATATCATCTCTTTAGTGGTACTGAACAGATTCCATTTCCCCTGTGCATACCGTAAATGGTCAGTAGAGGTTTGAACTTCGGTCAACGTTTGTTGGCAAAGCTGCTTTCCGGATGGCACTTTGCTCTTCTAGCAGGAGGTGTATGGTATCTGTGGCTCTGTGGTGTGAGTCGTTATTGATCATTACTTAGATGCGTTTATTCTCTAGTGGCTGCAAAGCAGTGACAAACTAATTCCACCATCCATATTTTTCAAATGTTGTTCAATAGAAGGCTCTGATACTGAGAAACTTCCATGTATCAACTATTTCGTTATGCTGACATAGTTATTATGAATAAACTTGACTAATGTTCAAGTCCTTCATTTGATTTACCCGTTTTCTAAATAATGGTGGGTTCTTCAGCAACCTCATAGGATGACCAAAAATGTTTTTAAGAATCATGTATTAAAATATATTAGGTGTGATATATAGGTAAGTTGTTGATGTTCCAATTATTACGTCCTTGGCCAATGGGAAACTTATTGCCTTCTGAGTGACACAAATCTAGGTACCTGTGGTAGCTTCTTTGTTTTCTGATAGACAGATTCATAGACTCATGTTGTGTACATCCTGCCTCAGACATGAAGTGAGCCAAATGTCCAAGGAGTCCTTCTTGGCTTTTCTCAGTGAGGAATACTGTTTAGGGGACAGTCTGGGCATGGGGAGTGCTCATCATTTCTAGGTTGTAGTTTCTAAGTCATTCCTATGAACAGAGCTAGGAAACATGTAGTATAACAATATGTATCATACATGTAGTAGGAGGTTTTAGCCATGGCAATCTATCTTACATTTGCATTTCCATGCCACCATTTTGAAATCCCTGATTTTCCATGACCACCACAGAATTATCATTTGCTTTGTGCCCACATTACACTGGAGGGTCTCAGAATGACAGTGGCCAGCATTATAGCCCCCACTAAAAGCAAATTGTTTTTCTGATTCCTTTTTTTCCCTTATGAGATATCTTCCTTGGAATATACAACCAAATAACTGTGATGTGCACTTGAATATATTGTTGTCTCCATGTTGTTGTATGAATGACTGGTTACATACTTAATTTTAATTTTATTTTGTACTTATAGGAACTATTTTTTACATTTTATGCTAAACAGAAGAAAGTAAAAATAATAATAAAATTTTCAAAATGAGTTAGTAGGGGTGGAACAATAACATATCATGCATTGTTGTATCGATGGTAGTTGTTCAGAATATGAGGGATATAGGCATAAAATGTCCAAAAAATACTAGCACAAAACTCTTCCTTCAGTGAACCAAGAAAAACCAGTTGTATAACTATCTTGTGTATTATATATATATATGTTTTTTTTCTTTTTCCCTTTTCCTTTTGTCTAAAGTTTTTTTTTAAACTTTTGAAAAGTTCATAATATCTATTATACAGTTGGATCTTACTCTTCTGGTTTCTCACACAAGTGAGACAAAATGTTTACACATGTGATTCTGATTTATTTCACTTATGAGTATGGTCTAGAGTTGCATCCATTTACCTATAAAAAGCTCATGTTTATCTTTCTTTATAGCTGAGTAGTATTCCATTATATTAAAAAAATACCTTCTCACCTTTTTTACTTATTTCTTGGTTGTCCAGCATTTGGATTGTATCCATGATATAGTTATGATGAATTGTCCTGTTATAAATGTGAGTGTATGTTTATAGTTGTAGTATGATCTTTTTAATTGCTCTGGGAAGATACCCAGAAGGGGAATAGCTAGATCAAATGAGACCTCTAATCCTAGATTTTTTGAGAAATATCTACAGTAATTTCCACAGTGGTTGTACTAATCTATACTCTCACCAACAGTAGGGAAGGGTGTCTTTCCCCCAGAGCCCCACCAGCACTTATCAAAGAGACTCTCATTCTTCCACTGAGCATGTTCTGCTCCTTTGTCAAAGATAAAGTAGTTTAGTGTGTTCAGAGTTATGCCTTCATCTTCTGCTCTGTTTCACTGATCTTGAGGCCTCTTTTGTTTTGTTTTTTGAAATTATACTACAAAGCTACTGTGATAAAAATCAATATACAGCGCGCACGCCCGGTGAGTGAGTCAGACGACCCAGGGCCACGGGATCCTGAATAGACCCAGAGTGCAGGCCCGGTGAGTGAGTGAGATGACCTGGGGCCTGGTGGGATCCTGAATAGACCCAGAGAGCAGGCTTGGTGGCGAGTGAGTGAGAGGACCGGCCCCCAGGATCCTGAATAGACCCAGAGTGCAGGCCCAGCAAGGAA
>NDGN010128602.1:0-15308 GCA_002564285.1 Tympanoctomys barrerae
TATTTTCTGCAGAGTCTTACTACACAGTTTGGACTCATACTGATCCTCCTGTTTTCAGCTTCCCTAGTCCTGGAATTATAGGTGCCTGCCACCACCCCTGGACTCTATGGCTGGCTCAGTGTGCCCAGGGGTGGGTTCAGAGCGGCATGTGGTGCCGTGGATCGAACCCCAGTCTCTGCACTTGCCTGAGTGTTTGGTAGGTTTTATTATTATGTCATAGACATATTTAACAGATTCATCTCTCCACAGTTTATATTTCTGGACTGTAATAAATAGTTCTAAAATTTATATTTCTCAAATGTTGCTAGTATATAGAAATACAGTTGATGTTTGAATGTTTATCTTTATCCTGCAAACGTGAAAGCTCACTTGATCCTAGTATTTCCTAGATTTGCAGCGTGGATATTTGGGGCATGTTCAAATAAATAGGAATGTCTAAGGACGGTGGGGCTAAGAGGGAAATTTGGGACCACCACATTTTTTCATGTTTCCAACTTGGATTGTTAGGATGGTTGTAGTGTTTAATAAAGATTAGAAGGATAGTGTTTCACCTTTCTCATGGATGGGAACAATACCCAGGGTCTGCAACAGAAAAAAGAGGTTTATTTGGGTTCACAGTTTCACAGGTTTCAGTTCACGCTTGGTAAGCTAGCTCCAAAGTGCAGTGTGCACGGTTGGGGGCTGCAGCAGAGGGAAGCTGCTCCCTCGTGGCAGCCAGGAAGCAGAGAGAGAAGAGAGGAGCTGGGTGAGATACATACTCCGTAACTCCGAGGCACATGCCAGGGAAACCTTTCCAAACAGGTTGCACCTCACAGCAGCAATCTCAGGGGCTGAGCTCTTCAATGAGTGAGCTCCCTGGTGAGTGTGGTGCTCCCGTGAGGCAGGCGCCTTCTGAGCATGTGAGGCTTTGGGGGGATGTTTAGACCTGCGCTGTAACACATGGAATTAAGCATATACTTTGAAAAATGTGATTAGATTCAGTGTTGAGCATGTTGAAGTCTATATTCCCGTGAAAATACAAGTGGTAATGTAGAGCAGGCAATCTTCCCAATGTTTTGGGGGAGCTATCAGAAATGAAGATGTACAATAGAGAGTTATCAGTATACACAATGACTTTGTGGAGATATAAAAATTTTTTTAAAAGAAAAACAGATAATCAAGGATAGAACTCTGGGGAACATCATGTTTAACATAGGATAGAAAATGGGAGTATTTGCATGGGCTGAGAGAAAAGAGTGGGAATTAGTTTAGAGGAAAACTTTAATTTCCTCTTCTATAAATCCTGTTCAGAATTACTGATATCTGTCAGATCCAACAGAAAGCTTATTGATTTCCACTGTGGATTATAATCTTTTTTTCTGGCTACTACCAGAATTCAGGATTCATAAAAATAAATTTACCTCCTATTCTGATACTGTATTTCTGAACTGTATTACTGATAGGCAGATTCTAGATGATTCTGTGTCCATTCATCTGTCATCATTTTTAAAAAAAGTTTTATGAATGAAAATAACATAATAATAATGTACAGAATGTTAAATATGTAGTATAGAAAATAATATAAAACAAGCAAAATTAAAAACAAAACATCATATTCCCACAGTTTGAGGATCATGATTGTTAATAACTTAGTTCATATTAATACTGTATATTTTGTTTTGTAAGCTTCTTTTCTATGAAATGCTCACTTCCATTTCAGTAAACTTTTACTTCATCTAATACCCAGATCATATTCAAATCTATACAAATGGCTAAAAATTGTCCTTTGAACTTGGTTTGTCTGAATTAAGACAATACACTGTATTTGGTGGCTATATCTCTGTGGCTATTTTAATCTGGAAAATTACTTTTTCTTATTCTGCTGATTTATGGTATGTCAAAATCTATAACTATTTCTAGAAATCAGCCTTCATATTTCAACATAGTTGTTCTTTCAAAAATATCATGGTAGGGCCAGCGAGATAGCTCAGCAGACTAAGCACCTGCTTAGGCAAGCCCAGGGACTGGAGTTTGATCTCTGGCACCCCATGCCTCTTTGGCCCTAACTCCAGGAGGGTGCACTGAGTGGGACACCAAGACCAGGTGTGGTGGCACATGCCTGAAATCCCAGCACTGGGAAGGCTGAAAACAAGAGAATCACTACAAGTCCAAGCTGTGTAGTAAGACCCTGTACCAAATACATTTAAAAAAATACCATTGTAACCAAAACTGACTATTAATTACCAATGACTTTAGAAGAGTACTAGTCAATATTTTAGCAAATTAGGTATATTTTATGAGTTATATATGATAAAAGCAACATTTATGCTATAATTATTGATTTTGTTCCCATGAGATCATTGGAGTTGGAAAGGTAAAAACTGAATTTACTTTTCCCTTCTCAGAAATTGTCAAGCTCTACCCCCTTCCTTATTCTACAGCAGCTTCTTTTATCTTTCTTATACAGGTTTGTGAGGCTCAAATTTCATCCTTGTAACATTAAGGCTGTTTGCTTTACCACACGTATGGGTGGTGTTTGCTTCTTCTGCCTGTGGTCTTAAAATATGTCCATATACTGTGACATTCTTACCACCAAGAAATGGAGGCAATGTCCTCTTTCCTTGAATTTTGGTGAACCTCATAGAATCATAGGTAAGCAGGAAATGCAAGAAGGAATACTGTACAGTATTTGAGGTAGATCCTGAAAGGTAGTGGACCTCCTAACTTGTTCTCCTGGGTCTTGTATTGAGTGAGGTCTCTAGTGACACAAAAGTGTGCTTCACTAGACTGCTAGGTGTATCTTAAACCAGTCATTCTGACATATCACACTGAACAGTCACAGAGTGCTGGCCTCTGAAGCCTGACCTTAATTTGGTAAATCCGATGGTCACATTGCAGTGAGGTCTGGGCTGTGAGGAGGAGAGACAACCTGAAAGTTGAAAAGATTCACTTTGGTGTCTGGTTTCACAGGTTTTAGTTCTTGGTTTATTGGCTTTTGTGGATTTGTGCATGTAATAAGGCAGGGCATCTCAAGGCCAAAGTAGATGGTGGACGAAATCTGCTAAATTCATTGAATATTGAGCAAAAAGGCTAGGGTTCCAATATCCCCTTCAAAGGGATCCTCAGTGACTCAACTTTCTTCAGGGAGGCCCATCACCTTTAGGGGTTCACTTCCCTTAACTGTGCCATTGTCTAGGGAGCAAGCCTTCAATACAGGCCTTTGGGCAATGTTTAAGGCCCAAACCATAACAAATGCCTACGGATATTTCTGTTTGTCTGATTAAAACCTTACTGACAACCCACCTAGCAAAGACCTTCATGTAGCAACCAGGAAATCTGAAAATAAGAGCAAAACAAAACCCAGAAGTTCAGAACAAATATTGATCCTCTAGCTATATAATGTACAATATTTATCATGAACTGCTTTTGTGAAATGAGTATTGTAAAATATTTTCTCTTAGAAGTTATCAATGCAGTCTCCTCAACAGATGGAGAAAGCTATGTGATATGGCAGCAATTACAAGACAATCATTTTAATTTATTTAAAGTTCTCTTGAAGTAAATGTAATTACTAAATGAATTTCCTTTTGCTTTACCTAGGAAGAATGTCGTTTGTTCCTACACTTATCTCCTTAAGAGGGAGAGGTGTAAAAACACACCTTTAAGTTTATTTGTA
The DNA here is from genome assembly GCA_002564285.1 of Tympanoctomys barrerae. NCBI lineage: Eukaryota > Metazoa > Chordata > Mammalia > Rodentia > Octodontidae > Tympanoctomys > Tympanoctomys barrerae. The sequence continues at coordinate 3,656 of NDGN010128602.1, forward strand.
CTGTAAGGTTTTTACCTGTTGGAAAGTTACAACCTGTGTGTATGTATGTGATAGATAGGAACGTCATAGAGATGAGCTTGACACATCATGGTTCTCACTGCTTAAAAGTTGGCTTTACTTATGGTCTGCAGCATATGCGGTTGGATGATTGCCGCTCCCCAAGCAATAGTGCATTTGAGATTTGCATCCCTGGAGGGAATGATTACAAGGAAAACTACATGAACATATTCTCAGGATGTCCAGTACTGCTGGATCATGAAAGGGGTTGCTTTTTATAACTTTAGAATGCGTGCATCCTGGGCTGGTGAGGTTAGACTCCAGGAAGCTAGATTTGGGTTCTTGTTCCATGGAGAAGTTTATAGAAAGCTTTCAAAACAGGCTTTCCTATAACTTCAGCTACCTGGGATACTGAGATTGGAGGACAGTAAATCTGAAGCCAGCCTGGGGGTCTTAGCAGGATGCTGGCTCAAAAAATTTTTAAAAAGTGACAAAAAGATGGACAATACAGCTCAGAGCTCCTCCTGACAGTGGACTCTCCAGTCCTGTCCAAGAAAAATAAACAGAAATGTAGACTTTGCTTGCTTTCAACGTGCAGTTGTTTTGTTGGCTGCAGGCTACATTCATTCAGCTGTCAAACTTCCATTTATCATCATTTTTTTCTTGTCTTATTTGATATCGGTGTGCATGTTGGACACATACCCTGGGGAAGCCTCTGCCCCAGACCAACCTTGGCCACTGAGGTCACACTCATTTCCTGAGGCTGTGTGATACACAAAAGAGTAAATTAGGTGACTGTCATGACTAGCCCTCCAGGTAGTAGAAGACAAGACAAATTTGCTCTCCAAAAGCACAAAACAAGCACAACCCTCCCCAGGGCCTGAACTACAGCCTTACTCTAATTTGTGCATTGTTGCCTTCTCTATGCACCTGAGATTATAACCTACTTCAAGTTTTTGTGTGAATCTGTCCTAGTATTGAGCTTGATCTTGGATTATGATTCTGGATCCTTATAAACTCTGATGGGCATTGGAACCTATTTAGTTCTGAACTAGCTCTCTCCTTACCACTTGTGGCTAAGTCTGTCCCATTTGTGTGGGCCCCTCATTGGAATCTGCTCCTGATGAGAGATTGTTCATCACCCAGGTGCAGTGCTACACACCTGTAACCCCCACGCTCTGAATGCTGATGTAGGAAAATCATGAGCTCACGAGCCTAGCCTATGCAATACAGCAACTCAGTGAAAACTTGTCTCAAAACAATGAGTTATTGAATAAAGAAATAGGCTTCAAAAATGGCTCACTTTGAAGGCCCTGAGCTCAGTCTCCATACCACACAACACACAAAAGTGGGATGACACATGATCCTGACCCAGTTCCCTCCCTAACCCCACCCTTGCCTTGTCTTGAAAATGACCCCTACCCATACTTGCCTGCTGCCCTGTCCCACTTGCTCCATCTGTCACTGAGCACAGGTGATTATTTGAATGTCATATTTGAATTTGTAACACACTTCATGAGATGGATGTTCTGTTTGATCTGTTTTTTTCTTACCACAATGCTGTCCATTCTTAGCTTCCTTTCCTTTTCTTATCTTCCCACACTGTCTTAGTTAGCCTGTTGTTTTAGCCAACCTGAATGCACAAATCTCTTCTTTGATCTTTATTATTTCCTTGGCTGCTATCAGGGTTTACTTCTGTTCCTGTTATTCAAAATAAAACCACAAGCTTTTCATTGTTATATGAGGAAAAGAAAATAAGGCAAACTACATGAACGTTCTCTTGTAGGTCAACTTGGAAAGCCAGGTGGTGTGGGGCCCGACAGGTGCATAATAGAAGGGAAAATAATGGAGAAGCAGCTGATTGGCATTTATCAGGCGAAACTAATATGAAAGAGGATCCTCAACAATACTTATGGCCTCAGGAGGCTATGCATCCAACAATGCACTGAGCACAGCAGTCAACAAAGCCAATGTAAAGCTTAATCTAAGAGTGGAAATATGATCTTGCAGGTATTATTGAGGGTTGTAGCATGGAGCAGTGGAAATGGAACAATGTCTTCATTGGCAGCAAGTCTTAGATTGGGTTATGTCCCTAATCATCCATCAATTTCATCAATCCTCTCTTTTGAAAAGAGATGCATGAGAATTTTATTTATAAGTTCCTTTGGGGCTTTGACATTCTATGAACTTTGCTCATGGCTTATTCCCACAATTTGGTCTGTATGATATGGGTTCAGCCAATTGCTATTTTAGGCTCTTCAAAGAGGTACAAAAGACATGTCAGAAAAAAAAATTGGTCATTGGAAGATAATTGTACATAAAATAGTTACCTAAATTATGAAACACTACCTTATTGTGTAATATCTAATGTCCAGTTTTATTTTATTTTATTTTTGTGGTACTAGGGATAGAACTCAGGCCCTTGTGCTTGTGAGGAAAACACTTATTCTACTGAGCTATCTTCCTGGCATGATGTCTGGCTTTAAAAAGATCACATTTTAACATCTAGCTTCATGAAAGACAGCACCATCAAGTGAATTTTTACTGTAATTTTCTACTTTCAGGTGCTTTATTTTTGTTCCATGATATCTTCTGTAAGATATTTAGAGAGGTATTTGAGTGAAAACATGTTTTGTAGAAAGGTTATGGGGGGCATAGTTAATAGCATAAGGAAGGCTTAACAACAACCAATTTGAGTTTTCTAGCGACAGAAGTAGGAACCTTAGCTTAGCAAGAAATGTGGGAGGAAGGTACATCGAAGTCCTTCTAGGTGATCTCATGGTATTTTTTTTCCTAGAATGCAAGATTTAGTCAGAGTTGTGTTTGTATTCTAACTGTCGCATGATGATTTTTAGTAAGGTATTTAATATCTCTTCTTTTCATATGTAAAATGGGGACGACATTACATAGGTTTATGTTAAGGCCTAAAAGAAATGACATATGCAGTATTTCTTGGTCCATAGGAGATAACAAATGCCACTTCTGTCACTGTCATTGCTTAAGAGCATTTGTATTAGAGAGAACCCAGTAGAAAATACACCTTAGGGAAGAATACACCTTGATACAGCAAATTTTTACACTTTCTAAGTATCCAAGTTCCTGTCTTCAATGTAATTTTACAATTTAGTATATAAACCAACTGATGAAAAATTAGGAAAACAGAGTTCACAATAAAAAGAACAACAGACATCTTTCAGCATTCAAAGCAGCAATTCCCATCCCCTCATAAAGCTGTGATAATGGAATATACTTTGATATCTTCCCAAAGTGCAAAGCTGTATGTTCCAGCAGTGAGCTTTTTATTTGCCCTCTTACCTAGTTTTATTTAGAAACTGAACAAACAATAAATAAAAGTGGCTAAAATATATCTTTGACAGATAGTGCTTTTGGAAACATGTGATCTAAATAGCAGTTATAAAAGAATATGCCCTTTGCATATAGCAAGTGAGGAAAATCCTAGTGGCATATGTTGACTATTAAGAACTCTTGAGAACAAAAGATTTGGGCTTATTTTCTAATCTAGAGCCTTGCCTGGGATGATACAATGACTTAGAGTTGCATAACACATAGTATTGGTGGGTGCCCAATGAGCCTGTGCTTATAACTGTTCTCAAAGCTGTGATTCGTACTCAGTGGACTACTACCCGCTTTTCCTCCCACTGATGGTGATACTAAGAAAAGTAGTCAACTGTTCTACTTACTTTGTGCAAATGATACTTCTATTTTATTTATTTTGACTAGATAATGGGTTATCTTCAACATTCTTGAAATGTGAATGGCAGTAGTTATCAATTTTTTTCTGATCACTTTCCATGATTTTCTGGCTTGTACCTACTTCTTTATTCCTCTCTACCCCCTGCACTTTGTCACACTATGCCAGAAGTTCTTGGAGGGCAGGCGCCTTAGGAGTTTTGCAGGACATGTGTTCCATATGAGGTCTGAATAAATTATTGAAAAAAAAGAATCCAAAGAGTGTTTTGAAGAATGGTGGTTAGGATGTGCCTGCCCTGAGGGAGTGCTGTTAACAGCTGAGATTAGAATTCCCATTTAGATGGGAAGCAAGGTATTAGATAATCTAATAGAAACAGAAATTGCTTGGATTGGGGTTTAGGCTCAAGTCAGCTTAATTTTCAAATTCTACCAAGGTTGAGATCATCTGGAAAAACTGAAAATGGTTGAGCTGTGATTTTCAATAAAGGGAGCATTGCCCCCTGGAGGGCATCCTGGAAACTGTAGGGTTATTTTCATGAGTGGCTAGGTACTCCCAGAATGGTGTGTCTCTACTGTCATTTAGCAAATAAGGACCCAGGGATTTGAGATGTCTTGCCATGCAGTAGGTGTGCCCCCTACATGTTGCCATAGAGACATGAACCCTATCTAACTTAGGAACATAAAGTGTCCTTTTTACAGTTTTAATATAATACAATTTATTTTTCCATAAAATGCAATGATGTTTTAATGGAAGGAAGAGTGTAATATTTTATTTTGTTTGGAAATTTATCAAATTTATGTCAGAAAATAATATCACCAATAGGCGGGAATGTTGGTCAAGCAATTATGCAGGTGTCATGACACATTGCATCAGGATATGTTGTGGGACAGTTTGAAAACAAGGACAGTTTCCCTGTTTTGTCTGGTGATGGGTGAATCTGTGTGTTGGTGTGCAGGTCACTTCAATATACATTCTAAGTCAAGCGTAAGTGCTTACACCATAAAATAGTAGCTTGCTAGGGCTGCTATAACAAAATACTACAGTCTGGGTTGTTTAAACAATAGCAATTTATTTTCTCACTGTTCTGGAGGGAAGAAGTCCAAGGTCAAAGGATTGTAGGGTTGATTTCTTCTAAGGCTTTTTTCCTTGATTTATAGATGGCTGATTTTGCATTGTGTGTTTACTTGGTTGTCTTCTGTGTGTGAATGTCTTGGTCTCGGTTTCTCTCTCTCTCTCTCTCTCTCTCTCTCTCTCATCTCTTCTTCTTATAAGTATACCAAGCATATATCTTCTTATAATGATTCCAGTAATATTGGGTTAATGACCAACCTAAAGACTTCATTCTAGTTTAACTACCTATTTTAAAGCCTTATCTTCTTAGGGCTGGCCAAACAGCTCAGTGGATTAAAGTGCTGGCAAGCTGGCACAGGGGCCGGGGGTTTCATCCCCTGGCCTGCCATGCCGGCCCTGACCCTGAGACTGCAATTGAGACTGGTGTGCTGGTGCCCACCTATAATCCCAGCTCTTGGGAGGCTGTAAACAGGCGAATCACTACGAGTCTGATCTAGTAGTGAGCCCCTGAAGAGCCTATAGACCCTTAATCCCCCCCCCCCAAAAAAAGCCTTATCTTCAAAAGCAGTTCAGTTCTGAGGTACTGAGATTTATACCTTTAACACACTGATTTTGAGGGAAAACAATTTATATAAACTAGTACCCTTTTACTTTTTCCTCAGGCTAGAACTACATTTTCATATATACCATGTGAGAGTAGGTTACATAGCTCCCAAACTCCTTTTCAGAGTTTTTTTTTTCCATGTATGTATTTGGTACAGGGTCTCACGCTGCAGCTTGGACTTGCAGTCACCCTCCTGTTTTCAGCCTCCCCAACACTGGGATTACAGGCGTGCACCACCCCCCAGATTCGGTCACTGGCTCAAAGTGTGGGGTCGGCATGGCGTGCGGGACTTCGGTTCGAATCAAGGTGCCCTTGCCTAAGCAGGCGCTTAGTCCCCTGAGCTATCTCGCTGGCCCAGAATTCTTTAATTAGAATTTTTCCATTCTTATTTTGGAGTTTAGAAGGTTAATTCAATCCATACATCCAGCATTCTGTAAATTTCAGTGAAATATGGAAACACTCCATAAACAAGCTACTGTTTGGATGCAACAAATACAGATAGGTTGGATAAATGGAGTAAACTGAACTCATTAGTTTAGCTCACAAGATATCAACAAGTGATTTTTGTTACCAAACTTGGATAAAAGTTTACAACTTTAGTTTAAGAACTTAAGTCTCAAAAATGTGGAGTAAGGCCAGCCTGACAGCTCAGCGGACTAAAGTGCCTGCTTAGAAAGAGTGCAGAGGCTGGGGTTCGGTACCCTCCCTGCTGTCCCGGCCCCACCTCCGGGGCATACTGACAGGGCAATTGAGACTGGGCATGGTGGTGCGCACCTGTAATCCCAGCACTTGGGAGACTGAAAACAGGAGAATCAGTACGAGTTTCATCTATGTAGTGAGACTCTGAAGACCCTGTAGATAGACTCTGTCCTAAATAGAGAAAAAATAAATAAATAAAAAATATAAATGCAGAGTAGAACCTGGGGAACAAATGTATTATCTCTGCATAGGTAGAATATGGTGTCTGTACATGTTGTTTCAGCATAGTAAAGGAATATTAAAATATTTGGCATTGAAGGGAGTTTTAGTTGTGACACATTTGGGAGCCATTGACATAGTTAAAGAAATCGAGCCTCTCAAGTAACTGTATGTGGGAAATCACTGATGGAGTTATAACCTAGGCCCGGCACCTGAAATGGTTCTCTGAGGCTAGACTCCATTCATAAAATATTGAAATGTACACACCAAGTCATTCACTTCCACCTACCTTTACGACATGGAATTGCTCCCAGGGTCCCTGGTGCTTTGTTGATATCAGAATGCTATTTAGGCTTCTAAAAGATGGAACATAAAGCAAGAGTCAAAGAAGCCAGATCAGCTCTCCAGACTGTCACAAAAAAGTTTTGTCCTTTTCCATTTCTCATAAAAGCCCAGCTGTGTCGCCTCTAAAATTGGAACATATTCATATGGTCGCTCAGTGCCAAGGCATAAAAATCAAAAGTGGAGAAAGATGAAACAAGATATTTTGCAAACAGAGGCCATGCCAAGAGACAAAAAGGTAAATGAAAAAATAACCATATAGGAACGCTTTGCTGTGGTACAGTTATTAAATAGAGCACATTTATTAGATAAGAAGTCATTATTCGTTCACCTAATTGTTATTGGGTTTGCTACTCTTAGTTCATTCATTCAAATTCTTTGCCTTATATTTTTGCATCTAAAAATATAGGGCTTGACATAGTTACTAGGAAAGTTTAGAGTGAGCTGCCAATTCTCAGTGCAGTTTTTCCCCATCTAAGGATTTGGAGTTAAGTGGAAATTCTAAGAATGAGGGGATGCAACATAATGCAGGTGTGTTTACAAAGGGGCACAGGATTTTTTGGATTTGATAACTGTAGAAAGAGAGGCCAAGGAATGGTGCAGGGGTAGAAATTAGAAATTATGTGCATGCTAAAAAGAGAAATGGCACTGGCAGTAGTGGCAATGCATAGAAAAAGTATGTGAGGAAAAGAAACCAATCTATTTTGGTTATTTTTCCCTTTGGGTGGCAGAATCATAGTACTGGAGATGCGTTGGAGGCATGTGGACATAGATTTTCATGCAAATAATTTCTTTTCCTAAATCTGATTTCTGGTGCACCTCAGCTCCAAACAGCTAATAGATTTGCATTTGAAATTTTGGTTCCCAGAGAAGTGCAGTGGTGAGAGGAACAGCTCTTATGGGGAGTTCCCTGTGACTTGGGGACTGTTGGTGGCAAACAACAGAAGGCTGATCCAACCCATTTAAGTAGACAAAGGGGTTAGCTAGGTAGACATGAGGTAGGACCTAATGCCAGGTCTTCAGAGATTGTCATGAGCTGGAAATGCACCAAGAGTCATCAAGGTAGCTCCCCTCCCCATCCTATTGTTTTCTCATGGCTCCTAGAATTGCTGCATCTCACTCCAAGTGGCCTGACTGGGCCACCCAACGGGCAGGGTTTTGTGTCCATTGCTTACTCAGTAAGAAAGATGGAACAGACACTGTGAAGAGATGCAACTAAGGGAAGCTAATCGGTACCAACAAAAGCTGGTACCAACAAAGCTCTTGAAATTGAGTGTGTGAGGGACAGCGTGAATGATCGGGTTGGTGGGAGCATAGTAAGACAACACACTTGTAAGAACATATTTCTTTGTTAGGATGTTGCAGCATTTCAAGACAAAAATGGGTATGGACTTTGATTGATTGATTGATTGATTGATTGATTTTAATGTATTTGGTTGTTGCAGGGTCTCACTACACAGCTTGGACTCACAGTGATTTTCCTGTGGAGGTTTTCAGCCTCCTTATGGCTGGGATTACAGGTGTGGGCCACTACACTTGGGCTCTGTGGCCAGCTCAGCCCACCTTGGGACAGGGCTGGCATGGCATGTGGTGCCAGGGATGGAACCACAGTTCCTGCCCTTGCCTAAGCTTGCCTAAACAGACGCTTTAGACCACTGAGCTACTTCACCAGCCCCTATGGACTTAGTTGATTAAATGTATTTTTAAACTGAGTGATAAAAATGTAAATATGTAGGGGGAGGAGATGCATCTCATTCCTTAATTTTAAATTCATTCCACAAGGACATTTTTGGAAGTTCTGCCAAGTGTCAATTGTTCTGAATGCTGGGGTGGATCCTATATAACAACCGTTTCCATCTTTGCACTAGTATAGCCTACGTGCTAGTGAAGGAAGCCAGAAGACAAGAGGCACATAAATGTGAACATAATAAAGCAGATTAAAAGAAACAGACAGAGGAACGTGATTTTATCTAAGGTTCAAGGAAGGAAACTAAGTTATCTAAGTTATAAGAGACGATTACATAGTTGTGAGGTGATCATATGATTGGTTGTCTAATGGGAATACCTTGAGTATAAAAACAAACATTAATTAGTAAAATTTTAAGATAATAGGCCTCAATTGGGGTTCTTCTAAGTAACTCAAAGTGTACAATCAGCCTACTGATAGAGTTCCTCTTATCAGAGACAGTGGAAATTGGCAAGGGATATGGTGTAAATGATACTTGATGCAAAGTGGCCCAAGAAGAAGAAAATTTCAGACTATTATGCACAGACTTTGGGTAGTGGGTATTTTTAATTTTAGAAGTTTTTAAATAAGGACAGGACACCACCATAAATTTCCCTCTCATAGGAGTGTCCCCTCCAGGCCCAGTCTAAGAGGACTGGCTGATGCCCTGCCAGAGCCCAGACCCCGGGCATGGGTAGCTGCTGCTCTACCAGGAACCTTTTCCAAACTGCACGCTTAGAGAGCAGCCGCAGTGAGGCTGCTCCATATGAGGCTGGACTCAGCTGTGACTCTGCTTTAGGAGGCCCTTTTGTCAGGAGAACTGGCTCATTCTTAGCCTGCTGCCTGTCACCTAGAGATAACTCCTGTGCTTCTTTTCTGGATGGGCCCTGTATCTTCCTCCAGGAGCCTCTGTGTCTAGGAGACCGCAGAGGCCATAATGGTAAGTGAAATCAATCTGACACACATGGTTTCTCTTATATGTAAAAACTGAGGCATCAACAGTAGAATGAACAAAATAAAAGGTGACAGAAAACAGGGAGGTAGACTTTTAATGATGAAGAGAGGATCTGAGGATGTAGGAGGAGGAAAGGAGGGGAGGGGAATAGGAAATAAAAAGGATTAAGATGTTATCTGCATATGTAGCAACACCCCATGGTGAACTTATTCATTACATATCCTGAACATGTACTAATAAAAAGAAAGATCTAATAAAAAAAAATCTGGTTATATGCACAATGGGGCATCATTCAGCCTAAAGAACAAAATCATGTCATTTGTAGGAGAAGGGGAATAGAATTGCCAACCATCATATTAAGCAGAATAAGCCAGACCCACCAAATAGCCCATTTTCTCTCATAAGAAGAAGCAAAAAAAGGGGGAGGGGATAGTAAGAAAGTAGAAGGTAGACTTTTGGAGATGAGGAAGGGGATAAGGAGGAAAGGGGAAGGATATAACAGGGATAAAAATAATAAAACTACATCATATGTATGTGTCAATGTGAATTTCATTATTATTTACTTGTAATATGCAAAAATAAAAATTTAGAATGATTGATAGTACTGGATAGGAGATGTAGCTCAGTGGTAGAGCCATCGCTTAGCATGTCTGAAGATCTGGGTTCAACCCTAGAACTTTCAAAAATATTAGTAGCTATTACTCATTGGGGGCATTCTTTAGCCACTCATCCATGAAACAGGTATGCCACTGTCATACAGGTTCGTGTGAAAACTGTCACAAGGATCTGTCATGTTTGATCTTCAGAAATGACTGTCTCATATCATTGAATCTGATGTTATATAGGAAAGTTCAGGAAGAACAGAGAGTTTGGGAAGAATCTTGCAAGAGCAAACTTGACTTGTGGTTGATATTTCAATACTTGAGTTCAAAGACAGTAGGATTCTCAGTCCATGGCCCTTCCACTACTCTTGACCCTTGGATGCATTAGAACTGACTGTGTTTTTCTTTGGAAAGCTTGATCCAGAATGCACAGACGCTGAGGAATTGTACGGCCTATGAAATCGAAAATCCTACAAATACAGACTTAGAACTAGGATATTTGGAACACAAAGTGAAATACTAATACTTAAGCTTGTGAACACTAAGAAGATAATGTGAAATCCAAAAGAAAATGGGGAAATGGATGAAATAGCTGAGAGGGAGTCGGCATAAAAGGACTTGTGAGGATGCTACTGGGATCTGCGTGTAAAATTGGAGGCTTCAGGAAGCTGTGCATCATTTCCAATGGTAATCCCCTATTTCCCAGTTCTTATATTATGTCTGGGTCACAGGATGAGAGGCTGTGTTCTACTGGAATGAGATTGGAACCAGCAGTAAGGGTGAAAAAAATATCTCTTTGTCTTTTTGCTCTGCTGCCTCCCTTATAAACTTATATTTTTCACTAGATATCTATATCTCTGTTTCACATACACTTATAAATAGTTTTCTCAATGTCTCCTTGCACATGGAAGAAAATTATCACTCCAAGAATATCCATAAGTTATTGACCTGCAAGACTGGTGCCAATCACTGTAGTCCAGTTAGAAATTCCCTAGAGAGACAGGCCAATGGATTAAGTTGGAACAGAGGTCTCCCAAAGTCAGAGTAGGATCTATGACTTGTGGTACTATGTACAAAGTGAAACATATATAATTCGAGGAGGGATATGGGGTAGTGGGCAGGTTGACAGGTTTGCTATATTTAGCATCAAGCCAGATTGGAGAGCTAAAGATGTTTCCTTCCCTGCTTCTCTTCTGCTGTGTCTAGGCTTATTCTGGAATCTTCCTAGTCTATCTCAACATCATATTTGGATCTGTCTTCCCTCCTCCTATGCTGTACCAGGACATAAAAGGTCATGATGCTATGATGCCATGACCTCAGGGTTTACTAATTTTAGAATAAGACCTGTTCTAGTTTTACATAATGTAAGAAAGAATGGCTATAACCTGTGTGATTATCAAAAAGTTTATAGATATACAAATAAAAAACCTTTAATATTTGTAAGAAAACAAATACTCGAGGAACCATTATAGATTATTATAGTGTCCTGTCTAAGACTATTCTCATTTTAGTATTGAAAAAATTCCTGCTCCCCAGAAATCTCTCTCTACAAGCCTAATGACTGATGTCCTACAAGTCTAAAGAATGCCTCATTCAGCTCTCTGGTCTATAAGCTTGTTTTCCTTCTCTTTTTTGTAAAGTGCTTTGGTTGGTTTACAAGTTTTTTGTTTTTTTAATCCTTGGAAATTTGTACTAGCTGGATATTTTGTCTTTTTTTTTTTTTTTT
>NDGN010128717.1:0-12941 GCA_002564285.1 Tympanoctomys barrerae
GGGCAGGGCTGGCTGGCATGTGGTGCTGGGGGATTGAACCGTGGTCGCTGTGCTTTGCTAAGCCTGCTCTAAGTAGGTGCTTTAGACCACTGAGCCATCTCACCAGCCCGGGGCTTTGATCTTTGTAAAAATATCCTTTAATAGAGAAGAGCATGACTTTGAAGTCTGACAATTCTGGGTTCAAAATCTGTCCCCACAACTTCCCAGCTGAATGACTTCTGGCATGTTATTTAGTCTCACTGTCTGGTTCAGTGTTTGGTCACTGTGACAAAATACCTGAGATAACCAAAAAGATTGATTTTGGCTCACAGTTTCAGCTCATGGTTGCCTGGTCTTCTTGCTTTGGGTCTGTGGCAGCAGAGTACATCATGGTGGGAGTGCATGTCACAGGAGTACTGTCTGTCTTACGGCAACCAGGAAGCAAAACCCAGCAAGTGGAAGGGGTCGAGTTTCCAATATTCCCTTCAAGTGTATGTCTCCAATGATTTAACTTCCTTCCACTAGGTCCCATATCCTAAAGGCTCCGTCACTTTCTTACAGTGTCATTGGCTAGTGACCAAGTCTTCATTCAACCCATGAGCTTTGGGAGACATTTCACATCCAAAGCATAGCATCAGCTTTATTACCTAGCTGTAATAACAGTACTCATAGATCTGTAGAGAGGATCAAATGAGACTGCATAAAGAGTTTGGTATGATGGGCACAAGGTGTAGACATAAGTGACACCTATGTGCCTGAGTCCTGTTGGTGTTAACCCATAGAACTGTGCAGAGAGAGGACTCTGGAATAGGCATCTTTGTTGACCCTCCCCAAGATGTCCATGTTTTAATCACAAAGCTATATACGTCTTTCATGAAAAAATTTCATGAAAGACAGATAGAATAAAGCTAAGGATCGTCAGATGGGCAGGTTATCCTGGATTGCTCAGGTAGCTCCAACATAATTCAAATGGTCCTTCTAAGGGAAAGAGGAAATCAAGAGAGTCAGAGACACACCGGAAGTAAAATTCAGAGTGATGAGGCCCACTAGCCAAGGAATACAAGCAGCCTTTAGAAGCTAGAAGAGAAAGAAAACACATTTTCCCCTTGAGCGTCCAGAAGGAACCAGCCCTGATGACCTGTTTTAGACATTTGACTCCCGCTAACAGCTAAGTATGTAGCAGTGTGTGTTCCAAGAGCAATAGGATACTACCACGGCATCTCTGGTGAAGTGACCCTATTTCCCAGTCAAGTGGAGACTTGGTGTCATACCTGAAGGAAAATGAGTGCAACCAGCTTTTGGAATTGCCCTGATGAGTCTGACAAAGAATGCCAGTTCCCGGAAATGTGGGCATGCTCAGTAAGTTTACCTCTGACTGTAGTCAGATGGTGCACTGGCCACTTCCTCTAGCCACGTGAGATCCCAGTGACCCAGGCTTCAAAGCAGAAGAGAAGCCCTTTCTTTCATCCTCTCACCCCTCAGTGAGGCAGCCCCCTGTGACTGGGCTCCCTGTGGAGTCCTCTGTCGAGTACACACCTGACATGAGAAGCACAATACTCCCTTGCTTTTTGAAGCACTATATTGGAGACTTTTCCCTCCCCACCCATTCCTAATTGAAGATGGAAGCAATTTCAAGCCTACCTCTTGTTTTGTTTGGCTTTTTGTTTTGTTTTGGGGTGCTTTCAACCCATGTCCACTGGAGGGTGCTGTGTATATGTTTATAGGAGGCTCTGCACACTGACATCTGAGCACCCTCCAGGCACGTAAACGCTCAAGTGGAGAAACAAGGACAAAGACAGAGTCACATGTATACGCCTATATCCACCTACACATAGATGCACACACACTCACAAATCATCACACATGACACCCATGCTCACATAAGCATGCATATTTTTCTACATGTATGTATATATACTAGCACATGTATCCAGAAATATATCCTTGTGAATGGTAACATGGAAACAAGGCACACACACAATGCACATATACACACACACACAGTAGGTATGCTCAGTGAACACCTACACAGAGTCATACTTATAAACACATGGATTCATACACACACACACACACAAGGACCTTTAGCCCAGATATGCACATAGCCAATCATACCTTGGCAGACGATCACAGCCGTGTGCAGAGTGACATAAATATGCATTCAGGCAGAGACAGAGGCGTGAAAACACAGATGTGCATTGCACACCTAAACACTATCACAACACATGTGTATGTACATGTTCTCCTAGTCTGGACCTTTTTAATTTCACCTTTTGTGAAAAATGTCGTCCCTTGAGAGATGATTAATAGTGTGTTGCTTTCTAAGGTAAACAATGGAAATGTCAACTTCTTAATCCCGATGGAACTGTTTTATTCGTTAAATGTTAATGAAAGGCAGTTCAGATAATGTACAGAGTCTCTTAAGAGAAAAATAGTAGCCCCTGTTCTGAAAAAGCAGAAAGCCCAAGCTACAGTTCTGCAAACACCTTACTAACATATGGAAGGCTCTGAAATAGTCTAAGAAAGATCCAGCTTTTAAAAAGGGCCTGAGGTAATTTCAATAGAAAAATCAAGATAAGCCAAAAAAAAAAAAAAATCACATCAAGTTGAAGAACAATAAATCCAAACAAGTTCTTCTTTCTCAAGAAGGGTGATAAAGAAATACGGAGGCTTTGTAAATGATTATCAGATGGCCAGGCTGGGAAATTTGCCTTTGATAAGACAAAGGCATTAAAATAAAGGAAAACATAAAAGATGGAGAGAGAAAAAAGGGCCTGTGAAAACAGCTGATTTGAGTAACAAATGCCTCATAGCTGAAGAAAGTCAGCTGTCAGAAAAGCAGTTCGTTCTGGAAGCCAAGCCCTGCCGTGAAGCAGGCAAGCAGAAGCGCGCTGGAGCAGAGGGTCAGAGGGGCTGTAGGTGGCTCCGCGTGCACATATGCTGTCCACCACTGCCTCTCTTGACAGAATCCTCCTGAAGCAGAGGACAGGTGCTTGGGGTCTGGGATGGCACAAGCAGATCCCAGTCTGCTGCCTCCATGGATGACACTGGCAGCCTCCGCTCCTCCCTAGACCCCAGGTGGACAATGAGGAAGTTGCCTACTCTGATCTCTGCCATTCTTTCCTCCTCTGGCACCTTATCATTACAAGCCCTCCGCTGCACCTCTGAGACGCCGCTGCCTCCTGTGACCAGAATCATCACAAGTGGCTATGCTTGTGCATTTAACAAAGTGCCCGTTCCAGCCCACCAGCTCAATTCCAGGGAACAATAGCTCAGGAACAGATAAAAAGCATTCATCAGGCAGCCAGGCCCAATTATCATGTCACACTGAATGAATGCATTTTAAAATCTTTTCTGACAAGAAAATGTTCCAAGTAGGTACCTTCAAATTAGCTGGAAAATCCAGAAAATTTGCTATCAGGCCTTCTTTGGAAAACCTTTATTTCCACCCCCCCCCCTTCCGGGCCAACTGTTTCAGAGGAATTCCTTGGATATTATTAATTCCTTCTAGGAGTCAGCCCTTGTACCTCCCACTGGGATGGAAACTCTCTGTCTGCTCCCTGGGATCCACCGCAGAGATGACGCAGACTAGAGCCCAGACAGAGTCATCTGTCCATCAACTTAAATTGTTCAGTGGGCTCTAGTGGAAATAGAACCCAATTCAGTTCCACCACCTTTCCTGGGTGTCAGTTTTGTCACTGAGTCCCCTTAGCTAGTGGGCTTGAAGGAGGCTGCACTCTAGAGGCACCTGTCTACAAAGAGAACAGTATCATCAAGAGGCAGTGCAGCACAGTAAAGAATCAGTGGATTTCATTTTGGAGTCTGAGTTAGCCCCTGGCTGTGTGACCTCGTGCAGGTGATTTACCTCACTGATCTTTGCTTTCCTTACCTCTAACGTGGGAGTGATGGCACCAAACCTTAGGCTGTTATGAGGAGGGACAGTGGAAATCCCCCCCCCCGCCCCCGGTCCACCTGTGATCAAGGCAGGCCTTCCAGGCTATCTCTGGTCCTGTGGCTGGCAGTTGGTTTCCAGGCTCTTCTCTGTTCGCAGCACACAGCAATGTTTATGTTCAGCTTTCTGCTGCGGGTGGCTCTAATTGGCTTTGATCTGAGAGAAGAGATTTCTCTAGCCTGATGAGAAGTTGCCTCCAGTGTGAGGCTACCTGGCACGTATGGCTCCAGGGTCAAGATCTGATGACCACAACAGGTGCTTAGTGGAAGAGAGATTGAGCTGGGGAGTTAGTTTGTGAATGAATACGAAGCAGTCTGCCCTCACAGCTCCACATGGTCATGGATTTGTGCCAGAGCACATTACTGAGTAAGGGAGAGTTCTCGACAGCCCACAGAAGTTCAGGGCCACGGAGGCACTGAGATCGGCTAGCTGTTATCTGACAAGTGAGGACACTAAGTCTCAGAGAGAGAGGAAGGGGCCTTCCTTTTGGGCTGCGGGGGGCGGGGGGAGGGTATGGGGTGGGGAGTCAGGCCTGGATTCCCTATGCCCCAGGACCTTGGCCTCTACCCCTTTTCTGTATTGCTATGTCACAAATCAGCCTGCAGGGGACTGGGATCAGGTTCTACCTCCCAGCTTCCCTGCCCTCCAGAGCCCCCAGCAATCTGCCCTGTGATTCAGTCCTGCCCAAGCACTATGACCTGGAACATCCCCAAAAGATTCTTGTGTTCAGAAACTGTGCTTGGGGAGGCTGACCTGATCGTGAGGGTGTCATAGCTGACTTGCTGTTTGGAGCTGGGTCACTGGGGGTGTCTCTGGAAGGCTGCATCTCCCTCCCTGGCTCTTGCCTTCATTCTCTACTTCCTGGTTGCCAAGATGTGTGCAGTGTTTCCCACCAGACTCTTTGGCTGTGCCCTTTCCCCCTTAGAGCTAACCAGCCATGCTTGGAGCGAGACCTCTGAAACTGTGTGCAAAATAAACCTCCCTTCATTTAGTTTATGGGTGTCAGACATTGTGGCTCAGAAACAGGAAAGTGACTAAGACATTGTCTTGGTTACTGTTCTCTCATGGCTGAAACAAAATACCTGATGTGCAGAATTCAGGAAGGAAAGGTTTATTTAGTTCACAGTTTGTGGAGGTTTCAGTCTGTAATCTGGTAATCTGCAGGCTCCCAGGCAGGTTGGCATGGAACAGAGCAACAGTTCAAGGCGGCAGATGACAGCAAAACAAGAACAAAAGGAACAGGGGGAGGAGGGACGGCACAAGCCTCCTATCATCCCTTATATTGTAAGCTTGCTATCACCTCCTAGGCCTGGGGTAGCACTCACACCATCTCGGTGTTATCCTCTTACACAGGATGAGGAAATGTACAAAGTGAGGACCCTGGCCTCCTGCTGAGATGCTTAGTTAAACTTCTAAACTTCTCAAATTGACACAATGTATTAACTATCACAGAAACCTATAGTCCCTCCCTGTGCTTGATACCAGGGACTCTGTCTACACTGGCCCAGGGGCTTCCAGTTCACAACAGGGATCCAACCAGCTGACTCTCTCCCACAGCACTCCCAGTCCCACTTCCTGGGCTAAGGCTTCTTTCTGCCAGGCCCTGGTCCACTAGTTTTCTTTGTCCCTGATACCACTGGGTCTCTGGGACCATCTGCCAGGCTTCCTGCCCTTCATGGTCTGCAGGGAACTCTGTACCTGTGCATGAGCAGACTAACTCCTCCTCACACGGACAGGAAAACATCATCAGAGAGCATGAAAGTCTCACTGGCAATCACCCTGCTGCACAAACACAGTTAGGGATGGGCTCTAAGCAAGGCCTCCCTGGAAGGAACAGCACTTACATCAGGAACAGGTAGTTGTTCACGTCCACTTTGCTGGTGCCTGAATGGGTTCATTCAGCTGTCTGCCTTTGCTTGGAGGAGCAAAGTGCTTACTTGTGTTCTCTGTAGTTACCCAATTATAGTTGAGTAGCCTGATGCTTTCTCTAAAGAGCTCATTTCACCCTGACCAAGGGTATGCAGAGAAAACACACAGGCTACTCTTCCACTGCCCAATAGCCAGGAATGTGGTGACTGGACACTATTAAGATTACTACTGAGAAAACTCCCATTTCCACAGCCAGCAGAGCTTCATTTTTTATTAAAGCACCCATAACTGGCACATCCAGCACCCCAGCTGGCTAGAGATATGGGCATGGTGAGAGTTTGAGGTCAGCTCCCCAGAAGCAGGTAGAGTGCTACCCAAAAGCTGCCCCCAGTATCCACCAGCCAGCTCTTGAAGGCCACTGAGCCAGCCTAAGGTGGGCCAGGCTACATACCTCCATGGCCAGGCTCTGATCTCTTTCTCTGATGCTGTGCCTCTAGGACTTTGGGAAATGAATTATGAGCTGAATTACAGAGACCATGTTTGGAAGGAGGGGACTAAGAGGTCTAGCCTGGATTCTCCAAGAGCCAGCAAGGGAGTACAGGGCAAGAGGGGATGGATGTAAGACCTGGGAGGGAGGCAGGAGGAAGAGAAAGCCACAGTGAGCTTGTGCATTTGACCTGGCCACACTGAGTGGCACTCATTGCTGGTTCTGTGGGACCTCATCCCTGAGGAGACAACGAAGCATCATCACGCCTCTCCTCTTGCTGGCAACAAAGGAAGGAGACTTATGCAGGTCACTTTACTTCTTTCTATCAAAGTTTCATCTTCAGGCCACCAACTCCCATGTGGCTTCCTAGTGTGCTCACAACTCTAAGAAAAGCCAGAAGGAAAACAAGCATGCAGAAGTGGCCACACACTGCAGAAGGAAGGCTGGCGACTGCTTGAATAAGCTCCAGAGACTGAGGTCTTGTAGTCACCATGGCCACAGGGACAGTTCGAAGAGGAAGAGAGTGTGGTTACAGGGGGCTTTCTTTGATCACATGGTTTCTTTCTGAAATCTAAAACCTTCATCTTCATAAGGAAAAGTTTTGTGGAAACACCCCAGGTGGCCCCCGGTGTCTGGAAGGTGTTGTACACACATAGATTTCACTTCTTTCCCCAGAGCCCTGTACTTTACCATTTACAAATCACTGCCCATGTGTGACCTCCCCAGCCCCTCTGCTGTCTGGGAAGTAGGCAATGTGGGGATAGGTGGAACTCCAGGCCCACGCAGAGGCAGCATGGAGTAGGGATTCCTTGTCAGGAGAGAGCTAGGCACCTGTTGGATAAGGACCATGGATGGGCTGAACCAACAGTGCCAGAACTCAAGTGTGGACCAAAGACTAGTCCAGACTAAGACTCCATATGAATTGTTCAAAGTTTCTCTGCTTCTATAAAGACCGGGAGCCTTGGGGATTCTGCCCACGGGTCCTTCTTTCCTCCCACCTTCTTAGCACATTAGATGCTGGACCAAGACAGACAAGAGAACTTCATAACCAGTGTTATCCAGAGGCCAGAGCAGGCTGGCAGGGCTGTGCCCTCTGCCCATTGCAAGGGCAACATCTCAACTGCACCCCAATGGCCATGTGTAGGAGTCCCTGCACTGCTCATTGCTGGTGTGGAAAGAGATGCTGTCAGCAATGTGACAGCTTTGTTTTCCTCTCAGTCATCTCACCATAGAAGGAAGGCTGATGAATGAATCTGGGTTCTGGGGCCAATTCACTGTCAGGAGCAGCCATGCCTCTGCCAAGCTCTTTCAAGAGCCATGTGACACACTACAGAATGGGGGAACCCCACTGCCTAGATTCAGAGAGTCACCTTTCCCTGTGGCCACCAGGTTGGACTCCAGTGCTACTCAGTGGACCAGATGCCATCTCCTGCTCTCAGGGCCTTTAAGCCCTACAACAAAAACAAATGTTTAAGACATTGATTCATCTATGAGACAACTGTTGGACTCAAAGCCTGCTCAGAGAGGAGGTCCCAATTTTGCCTTCCGAGGCAGGGAAGAAGAGGTGGGATTTTCAAGGACGGCGTTGAAAGGGTGGGCAAGAGCATTCCACCAGCGGGATCAACATGGGAAAAGGCCCAGAGGGAAGCAGCCACATGTGGGAACAGGAGGACCTTCAGTCTGGGATTAACATGGAGCATGAGGGCAGGAGCAATAGGGCTGGCAAGACCAGCAGTAGAGAAAGATCTTGAAGGTGAGGAGGATGGGCCTATGAGACCTAGGAGATGAGAAACAGCTGAGTCCATATTACATGTTCTGATCTCAAAGCCTGGATGGAAAATTGCTCAGATGAGAAAAAAAATCCACCCATCAAACAGCCCTCCAATAACCAGGAAGCCCAGGCCAGCACTGGGCCAGGGTCTCTGTACAAGCCAGTGGGGGCAGACAGAAGGAATCTCTGAAGTAGGAGCCAGAGCCCAACACCCAAGGCTCAGGGCCAGGTGCAGGCTGCTACCTCTGCTCCTCTACCTCTAACGCTCCTTCGAGGCAACACTTGTGAGCAGCAGCCAGATTCCTCCTTATCTCTCTTGTAAACACAGATGTTTTACTACCTTGTCAAAGGCACCGCTTTCCCTTTTAGCTTGCCTTGGGGAAAACAGAAATTCTAGCCCCTACAACCTCCTGAACACATGCCATGATGAGGCCTCTGGCTTGAATGCAAAACTGTGGCTGATCTCTTCTTTGAAAGCTGTGAAAGGTGGGAGGCGACACTCCCAGTCTTGGCCCCTTCCTGAGGTGAAGGAGGGGCATGGCTGGAAAGCCTCCTGCAGGTGACAGGCCTGCCACAGGACCCATGGTGCTGAGGGTAAGGCCAGGTCTCAAGTGTGTGGGAATCTTGGCCCCTACTACTGTGTAGCATTTCAGAAACACCTGTTAATGACTGAAAGCGCAAGTGTATGCAAGGTGCCTCCTTGCTATGAGGTCCTAGGAAGTCCCAGGCATAGCTAGAGGGTGTTGGATGTTTTGAGCCGGTCACATGCCCTTGCTCCCTTGCTTCCACCAGAGCTAAGCATGGGGCTTTCAGGCTCTTCTCTTTGCCTCCAGATCCCATTAGCTACTTCAGAACTGGGACTGAAACCTGTGGGGTTGTTCCCAGGGTACTCACTGCAGAAGGACAATTGAGTCTTTCCCTTCACAGCTGTTGTCTGATTCAACACCAGCTTGCTGTCACATTTAAATAATGATGCAGAGTACTCTGATGCTAGGACCCAATGAAGAATGACTGCCAAGGTCAAAGGGTTGCTTCAATATAGCCTCTTGCTAGCTGTCCCAGAAGGGCAGCTGGGATGTGAAAGAACACTGCCCTAGACCACTCCTGCCACCCTGTAGCTCTGGGACACAGTGCCTTGATTCTGTGCCTCCCACACACACACACACCAGTTTCCTCATCTGTAAAACAGGAGAAATAACAAATAACACATGTCTTGAGAACTGTTGTCCCAAGCTATAAGATGCTCAGTTCAACTAGGTTCCTGTCCTTGGGTGTCCAGCTCTGCCTGCAACATACGTGAGCTTGGCAGAATCTGAGCCTCCAACTCCTCATCTGCGTGGCAGGCAGACAACACTGGCCCACAGGTCATGCCGAGGGCTACTGAGCTCTTTTACATTAAAAGATGTGTATAAGCAGACAGTGCTATACAGTGCCTCAAGCCTAATGCCAGATCTTGGAAATTCTTCGAAAATTCACAGATGAATCTGGCTGTGCTGCACCAAATGTGAAGCACATTGGCTGAGCTGTGGTGGTTTTCCTCAGGCCATGTGGGAGGGTCACTTTCATAGGCCTGGGTCAGGAGCTCTGGGTGCCTGCTTGCAGTAGGACATGCAGGTGATGGGGTTAGAGGTGTATGATAGCTGCTCACTATAGAAAAACAGTGAATGACAAGGCCTGACTTTAGTTCCAATCAAGCATGTGATAAGGATCAGAGAAGGTCCTTGGGCAGAAGCAAGACATGATTAGAAATCAAAAACAATATTCTGGCAGCCAGGTGGAGGGCAGAGTGGGGAGGGTGAGCTGGGGTGGCACAGAAGCTGATGCAGTATTGTCATGAGGTCCATGTGCGGTTAGGTCTGCATGACTCTGGGGCCAAGGCCCATGGCTACAGCCGCCACTGTTTCACTCACTGATTGCATATGTGATGAGGGGCTTTCTGTTAAAAGCAAGGCAGTGGGGAAGAGCATTAACCTTTGGAAGGAAGGGTTAAGTGTCACCATCAGGAAACAAGAACTGGCTGAGCACAGCCTCACTGCCAGTGTCCCCAGAGACCCATCTTTGGCTCGGTAATGATGTCTTTGAGGTCATCAAACAGGAAAGAAATCCCATGGACAGATTTGTATTTTGTCATACCTGTGTGAATGAATACATTTTATTTTAAAGCCCATTTGAGGGGAGACACTTGAGGGGATGAGGATTCCCTCACAGGAGAAGAACGTGCCCCCACAAAACTCAGGCAGCCCATGCGGTGTGACTGGGCCTCACTATGGAATGTTAGAGCAAGCAAGCTGTCCATGGGCCCACAACTGACCCCAGCCCCACTTCCATCTATCTATTTTCCCTGGTTTCCTCAGCTCTGCTGCTGTGACCACCAGAGTCAATATCTGCTTTAATGTGTTTGGGTCTCATTAACATGAACTGGATTAACCAGCCCACATGGGCTTTTCAATTAGGAAGACAAGTCTCTGCCAGTGTTTACAAAGGGATTAAGGTCCCTGCTTAGCATGTGATAGGCCTGGCCTTCCTTTCCTCCTCTTCTTCCCCTCCTTCCTCTTCCTTCTCCCTCTTTCTATTCTTTCCCTTCTTTTTTCTTTCCCTCCTTCATTTCATACTTCCTCTTCCTTTTCTTTCTTCCTCTTTCCTTCCCTGAATTCCATGCAAAGTGGATTTGCTGTGTCTCTCTTTGGGGATATTTTGCCGGAGGGACTGGTATGAGTAAGCATGTGATTAGTATCATCTAGCCATCCTAGGTGATGTCTGATCAGCTGTCCAGCCATACTGGGCTCTACTCCAGTGTGCTCTTCCATGCCTCTAGCCTCTGGGAACTCACTACCTGAGGGGCCCACCCTGTCACTGTTAGGAGGCTCTGAGCAGGACGAGCTGCCATGTGCCCCAAGTCTGCCCCCACATGTGAGGCCTACTTTGCAGGGCCCATTGAAGGCCACTGGAGCTGCTCTCAATGAGCTGTTGTGACCGAGAGGCAGAAATCTTAGGCCTCGGGGGAGTCTCCTTTGGGCTGCACAGCGGCCGCTCTCAATGTCCTGTCTTGTGCACCCAAGCATCTTTGTGTCACCAGAACACATGTCCATAGCGATTCCATTGTGCTGTAAGTCACATTTTGCTCTTTTTTAAAAAATTAAAAATCTACCAGGGGCACATACATTTTCAAGACTCTGCCCTCTCAAGAACTGAGCCACTTTTAATGGCTCCCAAGTATGTCATGGGGCAGCATCAAGGCTTGTGTCACCTTCTGCCATCCAAGGGTGTATACCCTGGCCTTTTCAATGTTTTCTCAGCATCTTTGTTCATTTGTCTCTTTCCTTCTAGTGAATAATTTCCTCAGGAGAAATTCACATTAGTGAGATGCCTGGATCATTTATCTTGATTTGACTCACTGTGCTTATTATTAGATTGCCTAACAAAACGTCCCCACCACACAGCCACCAGCCTCCTAGCAGGGCACCTCTCTTCCACAGAAACACCATCTGTACCAGGTGTCCTAGTCTTAATATCTTCCTTATATTGTGAGAAGAAGGCCATCCTTCACTACTGTTAAAAGAAAAATGAAAAGAAATAAAAAGGGAAAAATATTTCTCTTCAGGTTTATTTGTCTTTTCTTGGCATGAATTGTTTTTGCCTTTTACTCATTTAGGTATTGAGCTATTGATGTTTTCCTTACAAACTCCAGCGAGCTCTTAGATTGTAAACATATTAAACCCTACTCTCTCCTTGGTCAGGCAATTCCTCCCTCACTTTCACTTTTATCTTAATCACATTCTTTTGTTTTCTGCCCAGAGGTCCCCCCACTGAGTACCAAGGAATGAGTCTGGGCACGGACAGCCCAGCCCCACAACCGGTGCCCTTGAAATGCAAAAGAATGTTAATGAAACCACTGTTCTCAGTACTCTGGGCATCTTCCCTTTACTTTTCAAAGCAACCAGAACATCACATCGTGTCTATTCTACAGACGTGGAAATTGAGGCTTAGAACTGCGGGGTGCACACAGCAGGTGGGGAAGGTAGTGTTGTCTCTGGGTCAGTTGCCCTTTTTGACAATCCCAGCAGCCAGCAGAGCAGTAAGAAAACATCTGGTGCCAGCCAACCTCTCCAGGTTTTTGACTTCAAACTCCCCTGGCAGAGCAGGGAATTACCATATTTGGGGATAATTTACATCGCATTACCATGCACTAGCCAACAGCTGCCGCCTGGAGCGGGAGGCGGACTGTGCAGAGACAGCACATTTGTACACATGATAATGAAAACCTACGCCCGGGCCTCCACATTCTCCCATAAATATGGTCATTATGATCTTGTTGGCTTTGCTTGTTGAATTCCATCTTGCAAATTGTTTCCTGGTTGCCTGGGGGAGCTGACTTGAGCTCAATCTTCTCACTCTCCTTTTCTGTAAGAAGTGACAGGATTTGAGGCTCATCCAAGCTCCTCAGACCACCCTCCTCCACAGAGGTAGTCTCAGGACAGCTTCAGCCCAGTCCTGCTGTGTGTGCCATGAGGCACAGAAGACCAGAGAGGCTTGGGGGGCAGCCTGCAGACCTCTCCTTCATTGTATAGATTGACAAGTTCTGCCCAGCCATGGTGAGGCCCAAAGTCAAGATGTAAAAGGACCTTTCTCTTCCCTGCATTGAGTCCTGGGATGATGGCACACAGACCTGCCCAGCACACCTGGGGGCTGGGGGAAGGGTTGGGGCTATGTGTCTTCACTGCAAATAACACAAATCTTCTTGGCAAGCTGGTAGATGGAACAGGAGAAGGGATTTGGTACCAGACACAAAGAATCTTATGAAATCCAGGAGCTGGATTATCCCACATCTCCAGAAGGACTAGAAGCAGTATTGCAGGCAGCAGAGTTAGATAAAAATATTATAG
>NDGN010129426.1:0-12512 GCA_002564285.1 Tympanoctomys barrerae
AAAAAAAAAAAAAAAAAAGTTGGTCAGATAGCTCAGCGGACTAAAGCTCCTGCTTAGGCAGAGTGCAGTGACTGGGGTTCGATTCCTGGCATGCCGTGCCAGCTCCACCCCTGGGGGCACACTGAGATGACGATTGAGACTGGGTGTGATGGTGCATGCCTGTAATCCCAGCACTCGGGAGGCTGAAAACAGGAGAATCACTGGGTCCGATCTACACAGTGAGACCCTGTAGACCCTGTACCAAATACATTAAATAAATAATAACAAAAGAAACACAGGTGCCAAGAAGGGCTTGCTATTCTGGCTTTCATTAGGATAGCCTGTTCTGCCTCCTGTAGGGTGTTTTAATTTTTCCTTTGTCTTACTTTCTCTTTTTCTATGCAGCCCAAGCTTGCTCCACAGAGCCTGTTTCTCTCTTACTCATCACTTTCACTTTTCCAAATACATTTTGTCATCACTTTTTGCTCATTTCATTCAATTCTTTTCTTAAGATGAGAATGCAAAATCTAACTCCAGAAAGAGAGGCAGGCAACAGTAATATCCTATCTGGGAAGCCAGTTTTAGAAAGAGCTACCTGACAGGACAACAAATGCAAATCAATCCATGTAAAGAAACAGATCAAATTTATTAATCCCATCCTGAGCAGAATGGTACAAATTTATAACTTGCTGTTGTTATTCCCACAAGGTATCTGATTAGCAGACTTCATTCCAGGCGCCACGAAAGGCCTGGCTTAGGGTTTTAAAGAAACAATTGTGAAAGCCCTTCCTGTTGCTCTTAAGGAAGCATTTCTTTGGGGCATGGGAAAAAAAACTAATTGAATTCCCTTCTGATTTATTCAATTATGGATTCATGGTGCATCCTTTCAACCCCCATCTCCACATCTTAATGTCATCACTATCATCATCAATCAGTATTTAACTTGGGCCTGGAATTACCTCTAGAACTGACGCAATCCAAAACCAGTGCTGTAAGTGTTTACTAGAATCTTTGTCCCAGAGGGAGAGGTTCAGAAGTGACGCTGTTGGGACTGCCTTGAGACTTGAGCTAACGTAGCAGGGAGGAATGCAGACATTAAATTCACTTGGAAATATTATTTTCCTTTCCAGCAAAAATGAAGCCTAATACTTGTTTGCAGTGTGCAATTTGCAGTGAAGTCTTCTAATAGAGTTTAGTTTCTGGGACACCTGTTCTTCTCTTCCTGGGAACCACAGCATAAACAGGAAGTTCAGGCCTCTGGGGCTCCTTCGTGTTAGAATGGAAAATACCAAGCCGTGGACTTTCTAGAATGACTTTTGACAGGAGGGATCATTAAAATACTGTACTCTCCTCTTTGTCTTCTTCAGGGGGCAAATAAACATGACCGACTGTGTTGTACAACACTCCTAGGAATATAAACGTTTCTTTGCCCATGTTTGATTGAAAGTCCTCTTCAGAGCCTGAACCAGGCTTCTATCAGTCTCTAGATAGAGCCCGCCTATCCTGTCAAGCAAAGATCATCCTTATCAGAGTGGACTGAGAGACTGAAAACAGGAGGATCACTATGAGTCCGAGCTACGTAGTGAGATCTTGTACCAAATACAATTTTAAAAAATTAAAAAAAAAAAAAAAAAAGTGTGCTTTTCAGCCATCCTCAGCCAAGAAGGCTGGAGGCTGGGACAGTTTTGGGTTGGCTTTCCCCCCTCGCCTAGGCTGGCGGCCCTCCTGCCCCTCTGGTCGCCCTGGCCTAGGTTGGCTTTTTCTCTTCCTGGCAGCGGCTCAAGGCACTTCTTTACGGACTCCCTCTTCCCTGACCCCCTAACCAAAGTGGACCACCTCTCCCTGGAGAGATACAACACAGCTCTGGCCTATTTGCAGGTGCCCCCCAGTAGAGATTAACATAACCATGGCCTGCTCCCTACACCCCAACAGTGAGCACACCTCCACCACAGGCCAGGTGCTTCTTTTGGGGCTTAATACACCTCGCTCA
This sequence comes from Tympanoctomys barrerae, assembly GCA_002564285.1. NCBI lineage: Eukaryota > Metazoa > Chordata > Mammalia > Rodentia > Octodontidae > Tympanoctomys > Tympanoctomys barrerae. The sequence goes on from NDGN010129426.1 coordinate 1,970, forward strand.
TAAATACATCTGACTAGAATTTTTTTCACTTTGGCTGAAAGATGGTCCGTTGACCGCCTCCCCTCTCGCGCCGCGCAGATGATTGGATCCTCCCCACCCGGGTCAAGTCCAGCACCCTGCTCTCACCTCGGACCCCATAGGGTCATGAATCCACCCCCTATTCCTTCGCCAGCAGTAGAAGCCTCACTCTAATGGCCTTTCTCTTACTTGCTCTTTTTATTCAGACCGTCCCACCCGGCCCCACCCCGTCACCCTCAGTTTGGGGCCCTGCGCCCCTAGATTGTAGTGCGCCAGACTCCAGACCCAGTTCTCCCGCGCGGTGCAGCTCAAGCCACGCCCCTCGGCCGCCAACGGAGCCCAAGACAAGGCTGCCCCTGGGGGCGGGGCCAACAGCGAAGCTTCCTCGATGCTGGGCGCCTATTGGTTGGGCCCTGAGGGCGTGGCCCGGGGCGGGGCGGGGCTGCAGCTAGGCTCTCCAGCGGCGAGTAGGCTAGCGTACTCCTGTATTCCCTAGGATTCGGCTTCAGCTACAGCCAACGCCAGCGGCAGAAGAGCGGGACTCCGGCTCGCACAGCATGGAGAAGCGGCACACGGACGACACCCAAGCCCGGCGGCTGCCCGACTCCCTCAAGGGTGAGCCTCGTGCCCTTGGCGAGGTCCCAGTGTGGCCCGCCGTCGCTTAACCCTCCTTTGGGAACTGCGGGGTGACTGTTGGTGTCTTCGCTCCTTTGGGCTTCCCAGAGCTGTCCTCTTCTCAAACCCTGTTTCGCAGGCTGCTGGTCACGCCCTCGGAGTTCAGGGGTGCAGAGGGAACTGCCCGGCAGGTCACACAGTGGCATGGGCCTTGCACTCAGAAGCGTGCAAGGGCTGGCCTGATCCTGCATCACAGATGCCCAGCCGGTGCCAGAGCTTCCTTATCTCGTGGAATCCACGAGGGTGAGGAAGTGCAGAAGTACTTGGCAGCCAGCGAATGCTGCAGGCTGAGCCCTGTCTTCTCCCCTCACCCACTCCCCTTCCTACCCTTCCCACCCCTCGAGGCCATCTCCTTCAGTCAACCTCAGCATCCCCAGGGTGAGGCCCCTCCTCGAACCTGGAAAGGGCCCTACCCCCTACCATCATCCCCAACTAGGGAGCCTGATGCAAGGCCCCAGGAAGGAAGTCTGTCTTGGGCATTTTCTACCTTTATGCCCAATCCCTTCTCTTCCGCTTTGTCTTAGGGAACTCTCCTGCGGGTCTTTTGTCCCTGGGAGAACCTCTGACTTTCCCTACCATTACTACCCCACTGGGACCTTCTCAGTCTTGAGCCACAGTGAAGAAACTGGTGTCCTTGAGAAAGTACCACCTTGAGGTTTCATTGACCAACTCCTTGGGGTGGGGGAGGAGAGGTGATCCGCCCCTCGAGAATATTTGCTGTCCTCCTAGGAGCTCTTAGCGGGCCAAAAGAATTTTTTCTAAGGATGGAATTTGAGACAATATAACATAGTGAAACTAATTGGGGGTGCTGATGGGCTTTTCCCTCATAGAATCTTATTTGGACTCCTGTATTCTAGTTATTTGTTCGAGATTTGTGTCCTTGAGCTTCCCAAAAGAGTTATAAAGGGCTGGGGATGTAATTTAGTGGTTGTTGAGTGCTTGGTTGTCTAGCATGTGTGTGGCCCTGGGTGGGTTCAATCCCCAGCAATGAGAAAATAAGTATATAGAAAACATAAATATATTTATTTGCTTTATATTTATATTTATATGTTTTATATATATTTGGGGGTGGGGCCAACGGTGAGTCTTCCTTGATAAATATGCATACCAATATGTATATGTCCTTCTCTTTCTCCACTACAACCCTCTGAGAGTGCCTCCCCAAATTAGGAGTATAATTTCAAGAAGTCAATGGGGATAGTAATAACAAAAAGAACACTAAATGTAGGCCAGACTTGCCATCAACTATTTTATAGACATTTATTGAATCTTCACAGTCTTCTGAAGCTGATAAGAAAATTTGAACAGGAAGAAAAATTATAATAACTGTTTCTTTAATAGTTGTCTTTTCGTAGATTAAAAAACAAAAAGTGAAATTCCCTTGTTCCGTACCCTGACCTCCTACTGGGAAACTGCTGTGTAAAATTGGTCTGGAGTTCTTTGGGAATAAATATGATCTTTGTACTTAAATGTTTTCATCACCACAGACTAGTTTTGTAACTTCCAAATTCTTTTTTGAGAGTCTACACTTCATCTTTTTTTCAAAGACAGAAATCTTTCAAGAAGCCAGTGAAAATGAATGCTCTTTCTCCTCTAAAAGTACATATAAGTGAAATTTGCTTGGTGTATGTTATCATGTGTGCATGTGGGTGTGTGAACCCTTTACTGGAATATACTGAATAGACTTTCTCAAATGATTGTTATATGCCAAACACAGCCTAAGTTTTTTACACTCTTTTTTTAAAAAAACAAAACAAAACAAACCTTTTGAATGTTGTCATAGGTCAGATACAGCTTAAGTGCTTTACATGTTTCTAATGGCAAGGCTGTAACAAGTCCCCAAGGAAACTGTCATTATCTCCATTTTACCATAAGGAAACCGAAGGTCAGAGTGATAAAAGTTATAAGATCCAGAGCCAGATTTCAAGCCCAGGCTCTCTGATTCTCCAACCCATTCTCTCTATCCTAGCGCCTCCAACTTCAGTACTTTGCTGGAGATGGGTAACCCAAGAAAGCCCAGCAGAACCCTGCGTCAGTCAAGATCTTTTGCATATGACAGCTTCTGAGAGAAACAGTGGAATGACCAAAGCCCACACTCTTTCTGTCTTTACTAAGAATGAGTCCTGGTTAGGTAATGAGGACCAAGCCTAGGACATGACTAATTTTTCCTTAAGCCAGTGGGTTCACTTTGCAACGAAATAATGCAGGTGGATTGCAAAGAAATGTATCATTATAATTAAGAGCCGTGTCAACAGGATAAATCCCTTTGGGAGAATCTCAGACAATAAGCAGGATCATGGGACTGATTTGTTTATTTCAGTTGTTACAGGCTGATCAAATTGGGGAGAACTTCCTAACTTTGTTAGTAATTAATCTGAGTCAAACCAGCCTTGATTATATATTACCTGAAACCAGAGGCCGGGACTACAAAAGCTGTCATTTGTGTATTTTTTTTTTATGACTAAGAAGATTTTTGCTGTCAACTGATAAATTTTATACTAGAAAAGATAGTCACCTTTGAAGAAAAAAATTTAAAGATGTTGATCAAATGATAAAGATAGGATTCTAAGTCTGCTTTTAAAGATGGCCCGGAGCTGGGTGCTATGGCACACACCTGTGATCGGAGCTGCTCAGGAGGCTGAGGCAGAAGGATCACAAGTTCAAGGCCAGCCTGGGTGTCTTAGTGAAATGCAGTTTTAAAATGAAAAAAAAAAAAAACTTAAATGCCTGGGGGTAGGTCAGTGGTAGAGCACTTGCCTAGTATGAATGAGATCCTGAATTTGGTCCATAGTACTTCAGGAAAAAAAGAAGCAGGAGCAGAAAGTGAAAAGCAATTTTCTAAAAGTGAACGTCTCTCCTGTATGTTGGTCTAGCATCCTGGCATACCTGTCATTATGCTTATTATACATTGTTATAACTATCACTTTGACTTGTCCATTATCCCTGCCCTTTTGGACCAGGAGAGCTTTGGACAACAGAGCTCACGTCCCTCCTCATTATAATAGCTCAATATTAAGTACCTTGTGGGTGCTCAAAACATTTGTTGAAAGAAAAAGTAAATGGAAAGGGAATAAATCATATTGTGAAATGGTTGTTAGATGCCTGTTGGCAGCTTATTCTATTGTTTTTGTAACCCCGACTGTTGATTTTGAAACATAACAATCACATTCCTTATTATATACTCTTACTATAGAGAGACTGTTTATCTGGATTTACCTTATCAAGAAAAGGGTTATAATTACCAAGATAATATGGTGTACATATAAGAATTTTTTTTCTTTTGATACTGGGAATCAAACTCAGAGCCTCTCACTTGCCAGGCAGGTGCTTGTGCTGTGGAGCTATATCTCTGGCCCAAGAAATCTCATTTATGAAAATAAGGAGAGTAGAAATCCCAACAGTAGAAAGAAGTGTGTCATCATTTTCTATTCATACCTCTGCCATAATGTTTATTACACAATATTACAACTATCGGTTTGGCTTATCCCTCCACTTTTTTTCTGTCCTTTTTGTGCTTTGGAACTGGTGAAAACCTTTGGACCCCAAGCTTTTACCTTGATGCCTCCTTTGACTAGCCTTGACGATAAGACCAAGAAAACATCCTCCTTAAGATACGCAACAGTAGAGAGGATGCCACACTTGTCCATCGGAGCAAGCTCCAGTGGGAAGACCGTGCGGTGCAGTGAAACGTTATAGAATGCAGGGTGGCAAGCTCTGGCTTGAGCTCTCAGGGCCATTGTGCCACATGTGGGGTACCATGGCCAAGTCTCCACGTCCAGAGAGTGAATTCCTCAAGCGCACATTAGGCGTCATCTTCCCATCCAATCTTTCAGAGTTTTAAGTATTAAATGTGAAAATATAGGTGAATTTCCCTTGAAATTTAAAAGGCAAACTATTACGACAGCGAGTGGAGAAAATAAAGAAGAAAAGGTTTAACAACAACGAGGACCTTCAAACTAGAAAGCTATTTTTGGAGTTCTACTTACAAAACTTCATCATTTTCCAGTACATTGAAATTTATGAGTGAATATAAAAGATTTATACGAAGGATGACCTAACAGCATTTGGAGCTCTCTTTTACCCCCCACCACAGCGCACCAAATGTGGTCTGTTTCTCCTCCGGAGACAGAGTCCCTGGACAGATTGTTAGTGTTGGTATTTTCTCCACGGTGTGCAGGTCCCAGAAGGCAATTCTCTTACCTAAAAGTTTATTGCTCTGAACCGTATCAATAATGATCTTAAAGTTGTAGTAGTAATAATGGCTGCTATTTGTGGAACACTAAAGTGTCAAGCACGGAAATACTAAGATGTAGAATCTTGTTCTATTTTCCTATTTTTCTGACTTAGTCTGACTTAAAGACACTTATTATCCATGATGAAACGGTTTTCCTCTTCAAATTTCTGAATAGAAATGTTTTTAGAATCCCCGATGTCGGCCGTGTTCAGCCCAGCTTCCCCTCTTCCTGAGGTCTCTCACTTCACAATTAGGAAAAGGCCTGATTTTTTTTTATTTTTTATTTTTTTCAAGTGAATGCTTGAGTAGTCAACTGCTTTGGGATGGAGGGTGGTTCTGAACTGCGCCGCGGGGCCTTTATGAAGACACACACAGTGGTTTCCGTTTGTCTTATGTAACAGATGGTTGTTTCTCTTCCTGAAAGAAATTGCAGATTCACTCCACTCATTGAACTATACAACTCTTATATTTTGAGTGCCTGGGAATCTCCCATATGAGTTTGACTAGTCCTCACACTTATCCTTTGAGGAGGTCCCCCATTGGCCCTACTTTTTTAGATGAGTAAACGGAGGCTTAGAGTAATAAGGTGCTCGCTTGAGATCACAGGGCACATGGCAGAGCCAACCCTAAGTCCTTGTGCTACATGTTTTAACAAGGCTGGAGTCTCATGAGGAGGACAGTCTTCAAATAACATCAATGAAAGCATGATAAATTTTGTTTAAACAATTTAAAGTGGTATGTGACAGCTCAGAAGGAGGGCTAAGACTCAGAGGTCCGCGTATTAAATTATTGGTGTTGTTTTCACCTATTTTTCCCCTCCTCTTTTGTGACCTGAAGTATTTAAATGAAAAAAAAGCTACAGAAAATCTTCAGGAACTAGAACACTCACATATATTTAGTCTCATCATTTTTGAGCTTAAAAAAGGATTCCTTTTTATTTCAATTTTTATTGAAAATCTTTAAAAGGATTGGTGTATATTTCTTTTCCTTACTAGTTCATGGCAAACACAGGTGAAGCTTCGTGATTCCGCTCGTGTAGTCCTCCGCCAGGACCGGCTCTCTGGATTGCCCTGAGGGCTGCAGGTGGCTTAGGACAGGGAGGAAAAGGTGCTGTGTAGACAGGGTTCTTTGCTTGCTTGCTGCCATCTGGCTTGAAGCCTCTCCGGTCTGCAGGAGATTTAAGGATAAGGGCATCCTAATAACCATAAACTGCCTAATTAAAGTAGCAGAAAGACCAGTTATGATATGCTTATGTACTTTGAAGTCATCTACCTCGGTGAATTTCAAGTTTTGGTTTCCAGCTAACCACCATTGTGTGGCTTGTGTTTATCAGTTGGACACTAGCTTTGCCTTGTACTTGTGTAGCTCTTTCAGTCTCTTGCTTCGCCAGGTACTGCCGTCGCTGCTCTTCCTCCCTTCCCCCTCCTTTCCTATTTCTGTTTCCATTTCTCCTGCCGTTTCCTGCCCTTCTTGGTCATTCTCCTAAAGTTTCTACAGGAAAAGGACCCTTTTACACATTTTTCACTTTGAGGCTTCACTGATTGGGTCTCATAAAGACCTTGGTTCAGAACAGGAGGAAAGAGGAACCGAGAGGCTAGGATCTGGCTGAATCTGTCCAACTGCCTGTTTTTCTATGGCCTACAGCTATGAATAATTTTAATTTTAAATTAAACAAAAAAGAATAATCTTTCAGATTACACATGAAAGTTAGATTTTGGCTTCTGGAAATTGAGTTTTATTGGGACCCAGGCATACTCTGTCTGTGGCCGCTTTCACCCTGCAATAACAAAGCAAACTGTTTGCTGTCTGGCCCTTCACGGGAAAAGTTTGCGAAATCCTGACATAGAATCTCCTATGTGGAATAGTGATGGAAAAAAGAACATTTCCATCCTTGATATAATGGTTTTTTAGAAGATAATTTAAAAATGGACAAGATCTTGTGGTTTTGACCCTTTAAAAAGTACGGTTAGAACCAGATGACCTGTGTTTCTGAGATTAAAGTCCCAACTCTCTTCTCTTTCTCCACTAGGCTCATTTTTTTCCTGGCAGTTTACAACATGGAGTGTTTCACCAAACTCAGTAAAAGGGAGGGGAAAGCTGCAAGTGTTAGATTATTTCAGTAACTCTTAGCCCCGCCTTTTAGGGGGGGCAGCAGTAAGGCATATGAGGCTGAGTCACATTTTTAGATATGGTGTAAGACATGTTTCTGGCCTTTATCTGCAGAGAAAACCAGAATAGCCTTTGAACTTTGGAGTTCAGTCTCAGTGATGAATGGGCTTTATGACTACACGGGATTTCCACTCATGCCAAGTTCAATAAATCTTAAAGTAGGCCAGCTGGTAACAATGGGGAATGGCCTACGGTGCTCCCAACATCAGCCTGAGTTAGGATCTTGGAAAGAACATGTTACTACTTTTCCTAAAGATGACCGTACAAAAAATACTATACAGCTCTTCTTTATTCTTGTTTTATGGTTTAGATTTGTTTTCTTGTACATAGATAGTTGTCCAGATCTTTTACATTATTACTTTGACTCTTCAGGAGAAATATTTTGTAAACATTAGAAATAGTGTATGTAAGAGGTAATCACGTGTTAGACATTCAAAAAAAATAGACGGTCATAATGATAAAAAACAGTAAAAGGAGAAGTTTAAAGTTATATACTTTCATCTTTTAGGAAATTAATTTTCAGGATACTTCAATGAGAATTTGCACAAACTTTGCTAAGAGTACATTCAGTGCAGCACTTTCTACTTGACAGATTCAGATTTTCTCTAAATGTTCACACAGGGTCGGGGATATGGCTCAGTGGTACAAGCGCTTGCCTGGCAAGTCAAGATCTTGTGTTTGATTCCCAGCCCCCAAAATAAAAATAAATAGATAAAATGTTCATACAATCATTAATGATGATAAAGAATATCCAGACATAAAACAGTGTTTACAGTAAGGTTTTAAATCATTGTGTATGTCATTATTAATATGGGGTGGGGGAAACAGGATACAAAAGGTTTTAAGCAAAAAACAGAAAAAGAAAAGCTGGTTATGGCTGGTAATCCCAGAGCTCAGGAGGCTAAGGCAGGAGGATCACTGTGAATTTGAGGCCAGCCTATTCTACGCAATGAATTTAAGGCCAGCCTGAACTGCATAACAAAACCGTGTCTCAAAAAACTTACAAAACCAAAAAAAGGCTCAAAGGATATACAGTAATTCAAAAAATAATTACCTGAGATAAAAGTATAGATATTTTTCTATATGCTGAGCTATAATTTCTTGTTATCCTAGTGGTTATTTTTAAAGCAATAATATAAAACTTTAAAAAATTAATTTCCTGTAAGTAAGCCAAATTTGAATGTTCAACACAAAAGCAAAAATCTGTGGGTTTACATCTGTATTCAGACCCTGGCTTTGACGGATTATGGTATCGCACTGCAGTTTTCGAGGAACAGTTTGGTAGTAAAAGGAAAAAAAAAATACTCTCAGCCACAACAAAGTAGTATTTATTTATTTATTTGTAGGGAAGGGTCTACAGGGTGTTCAGGGCCTCACTACTAGATCGGACTTGTGATCCTCCTGTTTACAGCCTTCCAAGAGCTGGGATTATAGGTACACGTCACCACGGCCGACTCAATTGCTGTCTCAGCATGCTGGCACAGCGGGCCTGGGGATCGAACCCTTGGCCCCTGCGCCTGTTTGCAGGCACTTTAATCTGCTGAGCTATTTGACTGGCCCAAAGTAGTATTTATAAGCAAGCGTCTGAGATCCCTAGTCTTCAGCAGCATTCCCACCAGGGACCGTGGCCAGGTGTGTCAGCCACAGAGCTCAGCGATGCTGACTGCCTGTTCTTTGGCGTTTCCCCTGGACAGCGGACAGGAGGAGGTGGACCTTGAAGTTACAGGAGGGAGACGGCAAGGAAATGGAGCTCAGGAGTGTTGATGAGCCGAGCAAGGTGCTTTTCTCTTTAGCCCAGAAGCGCCAGGAGACTGAGTGAGGGTCCGGATTTCTAAGCCTGGTGGGTTCTTCTCACCTCTCTGAGCAGTGCAGTTTAGGCCTCGTGTTGAGCTGTGACCAAGTGGAAAAGGAATGTTAAGGGCTGAAAATGAGATCTTTTAGTTACAAAGAAACATGGAGCGCTGTTTTCCCAGAATATACACACTCTGCCTGTTTCTAGCTGAGTATTTGCTGTGTGAAAGATTAAGCCCAGTTTCCAGCTTCCACAAATATCTCACTCTTAATTTGCTGTCCTGTCCACTGACGGAGCTTGAAGGAATTCAGTGTTTGGCTGTGAATAGGCACAGCCGGAGTGAAGGGGCCTCCTCTGTTAGAACAGCGGATTTCGTTCATTCTGTAAGTTCCTGCCGCACCTCCCCTCTTTCTTGAAAAAGTCCTCCGAACACCTTCAAGGTGGAATTTTTAAGTTTAGAGGTGGAGAATCCAGAAGATTTGGAGCATGGGCTCTGAGATAAGTGACTTACATTTGCTCCTGGGTCCTTCTCACATGACCTTGCTTCAGTTACCTCATTCACCAAATGAAGATAAAATACTTCGTTTCACAAGGCTGCCCTAAGAGGTCAATGACGTATTGCTAACTTAATTCTTACCCTTAGAAAGCTGCCCGAAGAGCCTCTGTTGCTGCTCTCAGTTGTGATGACGTGGGTAGTTTTCGCTGCATCCCTGCTTCGAGCCTTCTCTTGGTGAATACGTCTGTGCCCCCACAGCTCTATCTTGGACACCTTCGGGATTCATTCAGATCATTTATGCTTAAACACACGTGAAGACATGTACCCCTTATGATGACACAGGAGCGGAAAATTAAAACATTAAACAGAACGCAAGTAGTCACTGTCTGTCTCTTAGATTCCGAGCACTTGGCCTGGATACTGCCACGTCTTTCTTTTTGCTCAGGGCCCCAGCCTGAATTCTCTGCTCATTTCTTCTAGCTGTTTCGCTGCTTCTTTTTACCCTTTCTTCTAAACAGAGCTACATTCCTGGGATGCCTTCTCCCTTCTCCCCAAACTTAGAACATTTAAAGAGCTCTTGTAGCCAAGCATGGCAGTACAGGCGTGTCATCCTAGCACTCTAGAAGGCTGAGGCAGGAGGATCCCAAGCTGAAGCCCGTCCTGGCCAACTTAGACTTTATCTCAAAATAAAAATAAAACTGAGACTGAGAATTGTAGCTCAAGGAAAGGGTTTGCAAAAACGAGTTCAACCCCAGTACTGCAAGGTAAATAAGGAAATATATCAATATAAAATATTTCCTGAATATATAATGGAAGCTTTCTTTGACTAATAAGAAAATCAACAAAACTTTTCAGTCGCTATATTCTCTACACAAAGGAAAAAACAAAACTTAGGAAGACAATGGCAACAGAAAATAGAAACTGCAACACGGGAGATGACGGGGAATCCCCAGGATATAGGGAAAGGCAATTATCAGATCATGGCTGAGGATGGGAGAAAAGTCTACCCCACGGCTGCTTTAAAAGGAGTGGAGAGGATACCTGACCATTTGGAAAGGAGATTTTTTTTTTAATGTTCTATTATCTTTAATTAAATGGAGACCTCTGTAACATGTCAGTAGAGACCATTTCACCTGCTCTGTTTGGCTGTGAGTCTCTC